>AWWV01011344.1:0-11530 GCA_001974805.1 Corchorus capsularis
AGCTTGTTGGCATCAATATCGAAATCCTGGAACCCGAAATCTTTGGTACCCAATTCTTGTTAAGAAGAATGTTATTGCTTTTGATGCCCCTGTGGATGATTACTAGGTTTCTGTATGCATGCACTCTAATCCACGGACCACTCCAATGCAAATTTGGAGTCTTTTTTCCATTGTAACAGGGCCCCTGAATCGTTTATGCTATGGAGTTGATCATGTAGGGTTCTACGGGGCATATACTCGTACACCAGAAACTTGTCTGCTCCATCAAGGCAATAAACCCACCAGAGAAATGATATTGGGATGATTCGGATTTGAATTTGATAGTGGTTCTATCGTTGTCAAAAATCGCTCCCCATAGCTTGTATCTAACTTAAACCTCCTAAAGGCAAAGAAGGTGCTTGTCGTTGAACATATCAAAAAAACCACTAGAACCGATTTTCAACTGAAAGTTGTCTCTGGATCTCTTTAATTGTATACTAACGATACAATCCCAATCTCCCATGGTAAATTTTCGTTTGTTATCTTCCCTTTCCTCCATAAACAAAACAATTCAGAAAAAGGGGTAAAATAGGTAAAACACATAAACTCATTTATCTAGAGGGAAATATGTTTAGGAGAGGGGAGATGTCCACTATTTTTTTAAGGCAATCCAATGGCTTTAAATGGAATTGGGCATTTGGGGAGAGAAGGTGAAATAAAACATAGACATTTAATAGCCGTTGGATTGACTTGAAAAAATCAGTGGTCCTCTCCACAGGATCCATGCCCAATATGTTTAGCCTTACACTAGACCTAGACAAATGATAGTTCATTACAATTTGGGGTAATTTTAATTTACCATTACACCTAATGATAATTCTCCTATCTTTTAAAAAGAAGATATATATATTTTTTTCAAAGCATTATTGAACTTTGCAGGGCATTATTGAGGCTTGTCTTCCATGATTTGAACTTTGTAGGGATTTCATTGGATTTTTTTGAGAGAATAAATCTACTTTTTCTTTCTGGTCTTAATAAACTTGACGGTAGTGGAGTCTTCTGCAAGATCCACAGTTTTATCTGAAGATGCTTGTGATGCTTCTTCCTCCTCTTCCGTTTCGGAATCAGAATCCATTAAACTTAGCATTTCTACCATAAGCTTCTTATATTCTTTTTTGGTTTTTGCTTGTGCCAGTATAGTACTAGCATTCGATTTTGCTTGTAGAAATCTGGCCATGTCTTTATCCGGAGAGGTAGATTTACAAAGACTTGGGTTTTTGATAAAGAAATTATCCAAGTATTTTGTGTCATATTTTTCTTCATTGAATTTATCCCACCATTTGGTTTTGAAGACTCTGATCAACCATGATACATTGAGTCTTTTGTTAGGCATAAATTTTCTTATGTTTTAAATGTTAATTCTATTTGATTATGTGCCTATTCTTGATTTATTCATATTTATGTTTTAGGTACATATTGGAGTGTTTCAAGGCAAAAGGAGCTAAATTGGAGCTATTTAAAATAAGTTGGAAAAATTCTGTTTCAACCTGGAGCGGGTCGAAATCAAGCTAGAAATTCTCATGTTTCGACCTTCCGCAGGGTCGAAACAGGGCTATGAAATTAAAGCTGGAATTGGAAAGCACGGGCTCACTTACCTTTTGGGCTGACACATGATACATTTGGGCCTTTACCCCATGCTATTTACAATTATTATTTTAGGATTTCATTTTGTGGCAAGGTTGTAATTTTGCCAAAACTTAAATTTAGGTTGTAGTATATATAGGCAGCCGCATGCCTTGGATGAATTTAATTTTTAGTTCCAGAATTTGGTTTTGCTTTGGAACGTGAACTTCGGACGAAAGTGGAATAGAGAGAACGGCTCTCTCATGGTTTTCTCTATTCTTGATTATTTTGTAATCTATCTTTTCTAGTTAATTAATTTTGAGACTTTCAATCTCTTGGATATTTGATTTGTGAGGCTCTGCGCTTATTCATCTATCTTGTAAGTATTTTAATTTTCTCTGAATTATTTGAATGATTTCGTGCTTAATTATGTAGAATGGCCATCTATTATAATTAGGTATGATTTCTATTGTTAGATGAGATTCCTATATGCAATCGTAGGTAATCAAATCCCAAGTAACAACTTAGAGTAGCCCTCTAAGAGAATCTTGAATAAAGATTGAATGTTGCCTATATTAGTGAGCATTGCCTATTGTTGGCTAAGATCTTTCTAGTTCTTAAAGCAATTGGTTACTTGAATCTGGTAGACGCTTGGAACTAGGTTAGTACACCTGTTAGGATTTAGTCTAGGACTTGCGTCATGACTAATGAAGACTAAGGAAAGATAGGGATTAATGGTCGATGACGTTAATCTACGCCATCTATTTAAAAGTTAGATATCAATTGATGCCAAGGATCAAATCCTTTTATCCCAAGAGTGTGATTGTCTTGAAATTGGAAGATATATATATTTAATTGTTTCTTTAATATTCTTACTAGTTTAATTTGTGTTTTATTTAGTTTAATTAATATCTCCATAAAACCCCCCATTTTAGTTTAATTCACACTTCTAGGAAAGGTAATCAAAACAATAGTTCTCTGTGGGATCGACTCGTACTTATCCTATCTATAGGTTTGTATGATTTTTATTTTTGGTGGAATACGACACCCATCAAATTTGGGCGCCGTTGCCGGGGAATTAATTTGTTTTGTTACTTTCCTTTAGTTTCGTATTTTTGTTTTTGTTTTTTTTTTGTGTTTTTCTTAACTTTGCAGGTTTAGGCATTAGGAGATTCTTTACAAGTCACCCTCCATTCAAGTCTTGAAGGACTATTGGCAAAATTTGGTTTCCTCGTTCCTTGAACTTAATTTATATTTTCTTTATTGTGGATCAATTTAGCGCTTATGATTGATTTTCTTACTATGACCCTTATTACAACCATTGTTCTAACAATTCAGGTTATGAAGATTATCCACCATATGAGCAGCATGGAGACCAACTTTTTCATAATTCCTACAATGAGCCATATGCAAGTTATCACCCATTGGAGGAACAACAGATTCCTGCACACTTTGTGGCTTTCATGGAAAAGCTTGTTGAGGGAACATCCTTACTTGCTAAAGGACAATTGTTAATTAAACAAAAATTATCGATTCATGAACAAGAAATACAAGATCTGGGAAATCAAGTGGGACAACTTGTTGATTCCTTAGGAAGGGTTGAAGCTTACCTCAATACCCTTGAGGAAGAAGAAAATGAAGCTTGGGAAGTGAACCAAGGTGAGAATGAAGCTGAAAAAGAAGAGAAAACAAAATCTGTTTCAACCTCAAAAAAGGTCGAACTGGACCCTGAGGAAGGTCGAACTGGGCAGAAAAATCTCCTGTCTCAACCCCTGGAGGGGTCGAACTCGACCTTCTTAGGGGTCGAAACAGAAACTTTCCAAGACAAACTTAATGAGATAACTTCTTTAGCTAATCAACCTCAACTCCTTCCCAAGCTAACTTTAAGTGGAAATTCCGCATCCGAAGTCAATATGGTTGATAGCTCTTCTCCAATTGAGTTTTTGAGATATGGGAATCAAGATTTCCTAGGGATTGAAAAGTTTTTGAAGTTTGGATGCTTCAATGGTGGTGATTCATATGACGAATGGGTGACAATGGAGCCATTCTTTATGAATGATGATGCATGCAAATTTAACAATGTTGCCAAGGTGCTGAGAATGCAAGAGGAGTCTGAAGTCAATTTCGTTCACTCGAAGAAGCTCTTGCACAAATCCACCACGGCAACAACAAGGGCATTGGCTTTACTAGCCATTCATGGAGTTCCTTCAAGCAAAATAGGTGACTTCCTTCCACATCTCTTTAATTTTCTCTTATTCTTATATGTTCATATCTTTCGATTTTGTTCATATTTGATTTTTGCATTGAGGTGGAAAGATCCTCCTTGACAAATAGAGAATGGAAAAGTCTAGCCAAAGACATTAAACAAAGGCGCTTGTTGGGAGGCAACCCAATGATTTATTTTTGTTTTTGTTTTCAATTTTATGTTAATTAGCTTTTAATTAATTTTTGCATATTTCATGTTTAGGACCTTATATAAGACATGCTATGATATTTTGTGCTTATTATTATGTTTGCTTGATTTATTGGATTGGGTGCACACTTTCTTAATAGATTAAGTATTGTATATGTCATGTTATTGATGATTGTTTCCCCACCTTTGTGCTTAATGTGTTGCTATTGATCTAACCAAAAGATTTTTTAAAAAAAATTCATTGATTTTTGAAACTTTTTCCAAAAATTCTAAAATTGTTTTGAGTACACATTGTCTTGTCTCTTTGATTTATCTATTGATCGAGCTCAAATTATGCATGTTTTTATAGCTATTTTTATATACTTTTTGCTATTTTTATATGTGTTTTTACCCTATTTTGTTAGTATTTGTGTTTTTAGGTCTTGAAGACAAGAAAAGTGAAAACTTATTGTTTTTCACTCTTTTTGGAGCTATTTTGGAGACTTTTTACTCAACTATGGATTTAGCCATTTGGAATGAAGATTTGAAGATGCGAAGTTCGTAATTGAAGATATTTTGAAGATTTGAAGAATTAATTCAAGAAGCAAAATTGAAGATTTGGAGCTTTAATTGCAAAGGATTGAAGACAAGCCCAGAAAAAGCCCTGAAGTTGAGGATTTTTGGATTATTTATATGAGAATATACTCAGCCCATATAAACCTATAATTGGAATTAAAATCCCAATTAATAGGCCCCATATCCAAAATAATATCCAAATCCCGCATTAATCCCGTAGATTTGCGATATTAGCCCGGTTTCAGCACAGTCTTCGTAGAAAGACCATAACTTTCTGCTCAAATGTCCGTTTTAAGGCCATGAGTAGCCGTTGGAAAGCTAACTCCGAGCTCTACAACTTTCTTTTGAAGTGCAAAGCCCAGATCTGCCATCTTCAAGCCCGAAATTCAAGTGGAAATCCCTGCTCAATTCCAGAAAATTCCAGAAAATTCTAGAGTCCTCATCTAACTTGGAGACTACTCTAGGATGACACCTAATCCTACTTGGAGACCAAGAAAAGGCTAAACCGTCCTACCCTATTTCTCCACTATAAATAGCCACCTCCTGTATCACAAATCACATACTTTACACACATATACACATTAGATACACATCATAGATTTAGATAATTCTCTTTTTCTACCTTTCTTTAGTTTTTAGGTTTTTCTCTAGTTTTAGAAGGGGGAGAAGTCGACACCCTCTCTAGCCATAGAGGGGTGCGACGTCCCTAGGGTTTTCAAATGGGAGATTCCGCCTCTCCCAGTCCTGTAAGTATTCTTATGCCTCTCATGGATTTTCCTAAATCCATGAGTAGCTAAATCTTTAATACTTCTGATCCTTTGGTGATTTCAATCAATTGATTATGGTGAGATTTCTATACTTATAATTTTGTGTTAAGTTCTAGATGATAGTAGTCAAAACCCTGTTTTAATTTTATGATTCTGAATCTTATTTGAGTTATGTGGCCACTAACGATGTAAGAGGAAGGTCTATAGCTAGATCAGGCTTAGAATTAATCACTCAAGTTTGATTGTATGTAGCAAATTAGGTTTGTTTGATCGCTGCTTAATGGGTGTTTGTCTACCGGAGGGCGAGAAATTTCTCTTCGTATGGTTCTACTTGTAGGCATGTGTGTAAAATTAACTGTTCTTAATGCTTTGTTCTCAAGTGATCTTTAAGCCCTAAGAAAGTAATCGATCGCTGAAGGAATAATAGGGATAACTGCAGCTTTGATCGGCCTCTTATCTAAAATACATGTTGGGAAACCTATATCAGTTGTCAGTCAAGAATAAGATGCGAAATTCACCTTTTAAATCGAGGATCCATAGTTAATTTGATTGAATGATACCACTGGTGAAGAAGTATGCTTTATAATTATTGTTTGCTTTATTAATTTGCTTTATTAATTTGCTTTAGATTTTAGATTTAGATTTAGATTTAGATTTGCTTTGCTTTGATTTTTAGTTTAATTGTTTTCTTCATAATTGTTATTTTTACAATCCCCTGTTTTTCTGTTTGATTTTTGGAAAAGATCTTTCTATCTTTTAATTGTTCATCACATAAACCTTCTCTGTGGGATTCGACCCCTACTTGCCCTAGCTATTCTAGTTAGTTATTTGTGGGGATTATTTTTATGGTCGTTGACGACACGATCATCTATGAAAGCTAGTTTGGCATGGTTTAGTTTAGTATTAAGGCATTTGTAATATGTTTCAAATTTTCATATGTAAGATTATTCTTTGATTGAAATTTATAGGAAGTTTTTCATAAAGTATTACTTCTAGAACTTGCTTGACTATCCTTTCGAGGTGAATTATAATTTAGCTCATTATCTTTTATAATGTACACTTCTATGGAACTAGAAAATATGCATTTTAGGATTGAGCTTGTGCGTAATTTTTGCCTACATTTTTGAAAGACCATAGTAGTGAACCCCATTGTGCCATTTTCTTTGTTATAGCCGATATTTGTTATATTTCTTGTTTTTAGCCATTATCCCAAAGAACCCTAACCCTTTTAAAGAAAGACAAGTTTTCTCTTAACCTTATTATCTCTTGATTGGTGAAGTTTGACTTGTTTCATTGTTGGTTCTTGGCTAAAGCATGGAAATTGGTTATTTGTGAGGGATTCCTTCTATTCCTTAATTGGAGATCCTATTTGAAGGGTTGAGTAGATGTCCAAGTGATTCCATTGAAAAGTGTTAAAAAAAAATTATATCAAGTTAGTAACTTGAGGTGGGAGAGCATAAAATGCAACCACCAAGAAAATTCAAAAAAAAAAAGTGAAAAAAATTGAAAAAAAAAGAGACACTTGTGCTTATAGTTATGGACATCCATTTATACATTCATTGTTTATGGTAAAGTTAAGAAGGAAGAAGAAAGCTGAAGTTCTTGGAGCCAAGTTTTGGGCTACTAATCGATATATTTGGCCATGATTTTTTTCACTTCACCATTCTTAAGATATTTTTGATATATCCTTTACCCTTTCTTTGATAGTCCACTTTACCCATTAGCCCCATTACAACCCTTATTATTAATGCATTCTAGTTCTTGTGTATACTATACTTTACATTTTGAGCTAATATTTAGTGGAGATTGGATAGTTTTGCAAGCCTATGGTAAGTATACTATTATGAGTGGATTATAAATATGATGAACCCTATAATATTTTGATTAGATTTTTGAGCGTATTTTTATTTGATTTATATTACATTTGAATTTTTACTAACCTTTACTATACCTTTCTAGAATTAGTGGATAAATTTTTGAGATGACCATTTGTGTACTCCACATTTTAAACTCTTTTTGAATAAAACAAATTTTTGGTTGATTATTTTAGCAACTACTTTCACATTGAGGACAATGTGTTATTTAAGTGTGGGGGAAGGAAATGTCTATTCTAAAGGTCCATTTTTGCATCTTTTACTAGAGAAGCCTTTTCAAAAATACATTTTAAAATTTTTTCAAAAATTTTTGCTTTTCAAAACTTTTGCTTCTCTGGTTAAATTCTTCTACATAATGTTTGTGGGTATCGTTCTAGTTAAGTAAGCCTTCAAGAGACTATACTCCTCCTCTAGAGACGCTTAGGGGTTTAAAGGCTTGTGGTTTACGCTAAAAACCACCGTGTGCCTACGAAAGTGGAACTAAGTAATTTGTTGCATGTGATTTTCCTTTTTGTTTGCTTGTCTTTAGTTTTCTTTGAGCTTTTAGTCTATGTTTTGTTTTCTAGCTTGCTAGGGACTAGCAAGATCTAAGTGTGGGGGAATTTGTTAGGCATATATTTTCTTATGTTTTAAATGTTAATTCTATTTGATTATGTGCCTACTTCTATGTACTTGATGCTTGGTTTATTCATATTTATGTTTTAGGTACATATTGGAGTGTTTCAAGGCAAAAGGAGCTAAATTGGAGCTATTTAAAACAAGTTGGAAAAATTCCGTTTCAACCTGGAGCGGGTCGAAATCAAGCTAGAAATTCTCCTGTTTCGACCTTCCGCAGGGTCGAAACAGGGCTGTGACTTTAAAGCTGGAATTGGAAATCACAGGCTCACTTACCTTTTGGGCTAACACATGATACGTTTGGGCCTTTACCCCATGCTATTTACAATTATTATTTTAGGATTTTATTTTGTGGCAAGGTTGTAATTTTGCCAAAACTTAAATTTAGGTTGTAGTATATATAGGCAACCGCATGCCTTGGATGAATTCAATTTTTAGTTCCAGAATTTGGTTTTGCTTTGGAACGTGAACTTTGGACGAAAGTGGAATAGAGAGAACGGCTCTCTCATGGTTTTCTCTATTCTTGATTATTTTGTAATCTATCTTTTCTAGTTAATTAATTTTGAGACTTTCAATCTCTTGGATATTTGATTTGTGAGGCTCTGCGCTTATTCATCTATCTTGTAAGTATTTTAATTTTCTCTGAATTATTTGAATGATTTCGTGCTTAATTATGTAGAATGACCATCTATTATAATTAGGTATGATTTCTATTGTTAGATGAGATTCCTATATGCAATCGTAGGTAATCAAATCCCAAGTAACAACTTAGAGTAGCCCTCTAAGAGAATCTTGAATATAGATTGAATGTTGCCTATATTAGTGAGCATTGCCTATTGTTGGCTAAGATCTTTCTAGTTCTTAAAGCAATTGGTTACTTGAATCTGGTAGACGCTTGGAACTAGGTTAGCACACCTGTTAGGATTTAGTCTAGGACTTGCGTCATGACTAATGAAGACTAAGGAAAGATACGGATTAATGGTCGATGACGTTAATCTACGCCATCTATTTATAAGTTAGATATCAATTGATGCCAAGGATCAAATCCTTTTATCCCAAGAGTGTGATTGTCTTGAAATTGGAATATATATATTTAATTGTTTCTTTAATATTCTTACTAGTTTAATTTGTTTTTTATTTAGTTTAATTAGTATCTCCATAAAACCCCCCCATTTTAGTTTAATTCACAACTCTAGGAAAGGTAATCAAAACAATAGTTCTCTATGGGATCGACTCGTACTTATCCTATCTATAGGTTTGTATGATTTTTATTTTTGGTGGAATACGACACCCATAATCTTTCATCAAATTCATAATCATAATTCCATGAAACGATCCAGGAAATATTTAATTTGGTGAAAAAATGGATAGTTGGGTAAATGTGTTTTTTGTCTGGTTCAGGTTGGTATTTGTCAAAGAATTTGGGCCAAAGGTCTTTCATTTTTGGAGGTAATATTTCAGGTGATGGTCCATACCAATTCCACCATTTATGAAACCAATTTGGGAATTTGTATTGGGATCCATATTTGAAATATATGAGCCAGGAATGTCGCATATATTTGTTATTCATTTGTAACGCTGCATACCAGGCCGTAATATAATCCCAATATGAAAAATGGGTGCAATGGTTGATTTTTGTAGAGAATGAGGTTGGGAATTTTATCAAGGTTGATGGATTTTGTTCCCAATCTTTCGTTCTAAGAACTTTAATAATTTGAACTGTGGAATGGGTAATCAAATTTGGATCTTTGGAATCAGTGTAATGTTTGAAATTCACTGATCTTGTTTGTATTAAAATATTTGTATAAAATTCATGTGTTTTTGCCACATGTTGTGGAACAAAATGTTGCTCATTAAAAATTTGTTTTGCTACAATATGTGGAGGTTTTTCAGAAGGATTAAAATCATCCTCCACTACACAGTTATGTTCTACATTTTTATTTGGAAAATACTGTGAACTTTTTTGAGTTGAATTTTGAGAAATTGCAAGTTGTTTTGGAAAAATCTCTTGGATAGATAGTTGTTTTGAAATGTTTGTGAGAGATTTTGGTTTGTGTAAAACAATCTCTCTGTTTTTTTGAAATCTTTGCTTTCTCAGCACTAATTTTTTGAAGAGGACTTTCATCCTTCATTTGTGCCAATGCTAATGCTACTTCTGGGGATTTAGAAAGATTCTCAACCCATATTTTGATTTGAGATGAAATCTCATTTAGGTCCTGAGGATCTTGGCATGATGGGCCAGCTGATGATTTTGATGAAGAAGTATCTTCATTTGCTTCTGCTTGGAAAATTTCTGACCATGATTTGATTTGTTTTGTTGAAATTGATTTTTGAGTTGATGCTTTTTGCATCTTTCCTTTGCATTTATCTCTCAATTTGGGGGGCATTTTGTAAAAATTCTCTGGTGAGGAAATCGGGTAAAGAATTAGGTTCTCCTTTAATATATTCAATTTCAAAATCAAATATGCTTAAAATAGCCCGCCATCTTGCAAAAATTTGTTTGGAAGCAATATTTTGAACATCTTTTTGTAAAACTTCTTTTGCTGATTTGCAATCAATTCTTAAGAGGAATTTTTGATTTAATAAATCACTTTGATATTTGGTAATACATAAAACTATTGACAAAATTTCTTTTTTAATAGTACTATAATTTTGCTGAGTTGGATTTCAATGCCTAGAGGTGAACTGCACTATTTGTTCCTTCCCATTTTTGACTTGTTTTAAGATTCCTCCATATCCTATTTCTGAAGCATCTGTTTCAACTATTTTTGGGCATGAAGGGTCTGTAGATGTAAGCAGGGTAAATCTATGATTTGTTTTTTTAATTTGGGATACAATATTGGTATGGACATCAGTCCAGGGTTGTGGTTTCTTTTTTAATCTATCATAGAATGGTTTACATAATTTGCTAAGTCCTGGATAAAAATCTATGACATAGTTTAAACTTCCTAGAAATCTTTGCAATTGGATTTTGTCCAGGATTTTTTTTGGAAATTTGCTAGCAAATTCTATGGACCTTTCTATTGGGGTAATGGTGCCTTGAGTAATATAGTGGCCTAAAAACCTAATTTTTGTTTGAAATAGGTTTATTTTGGTTTTGGAAATAACTAAACCATTATGCTTGGTAATTTTAATGAAAATATGTAAATGTTTGAAATGTTTATCCAAGGTTTCTGAGAAAACTAAGACATCATCAATATAAACAATTGTAAATTAAGAGTATGGATTGAAAATATCATTCATTATTCTTTGAAATTCAGAAGGGGCATTTTTTAATCCAAACGACATTACATTCCATTCGTATTGTCCAAATGGAATTGTGAAAGCTGTTTTATATCTCTCTTCTTCTTTGATCTGGATTTGCCAAAATCCTGATTTCATATCAAATTTTGAAAAAATGTTTGCATTACAAAGTTTTTGTAATAAATCTTTTTTATTAGGTATTGGGTACCTAATCCATTTTAATGCTTGATTTAAGGGTTTATAATTAATAACTAATCTTGGCGTTACTCTTTCTATTTCTGCATTTTTTATAACATAGAAGGCTGAACAACTCCAAGGAGAGCTACTTTTTCTTATTATTTTTTGTTGAGAAGATCTTGAATTTCTTTCTTACAAAATTCTTCCATTTCTTTATTCATTTGAATTGGTCTTGCTTTTGTAGGAATTTGTCTTTCATCAAAGTTATTTTCGTAAGGTAATGT
>AWWV01011346.1:0-79571 GCA_001974805.1 Corchorus capsularis
TTTCTCCGGAAAGACTACCATCACATTCACCAACATTTCGTTTAATTGGCGTGCACGATGCAACATTTAAATTAACTGAATTAAATATAAAATACATATAATTTAACAATAATTTAAATTAGTTAATGCTAAATAATACTAAATTATTGCAAATTAAAACAAATTAAGCATTAAATTAAACAAATCATTAAAAGGAAAGCCTTAAATCAAACCAATTAAAAACTGATAGACCTTTAATTGAACCACTAAAGAACTTTGGGGACTGTATCATTGAATTATGAATTATGATCATTATTATATAAATTTTATTATATTCATATATATAATAGTTTTATTTAGTATCAAAAAGAAATGTGATTTTTTAAACAATAAAATCTTTTATTTTATAAATTATTATTGAATTCAAATTATTTCGGGCTCGAGTTCGGGTTCGGGTCAGGTACAGGCTCGGGCTGCCTGATAAGTGTATTTTATACACATGCATATCTTTTGATTCTAGGCCAAATTGAGTTTAATTGTGTTCATTTTGATGTATTTTGGCATGATTTCCCTCACTCCTTGAACATCTTGTTTGTAGACCAAAGAATTGATGAAAAGTGGCTTAAAAGGAAGCAAGAATGGAAGGAAAGCAACAAGCTCAAAGCATTGCAAAGCATGAAAGAACTTGGGGTGAAAAGGATGAAGTTAAGCTAGTTATGTGCATGACCAGAACAAGTCCTGCGCATGATCATTACAAGCGTTTGGTTTTATTGCACCTGAACTAGTCATGCGCATGGGTAACATAGGTCATGTGCATGATCACGTCGAGACAAATTTATTTCCCAATTATTTTTTTTATCTCAAAAACTCCTTTGTTTATTTTATTTGGGGTATAAATACAACTTTTAGGGTTAATTTTAGGGGACTTTTGAGCAGACCCAAGGAGACTCTTGGTTGCAAAAACACAAGTGAGGAGGAGGAAGAGGAAGAGAAGATTGGGAGAAAAAGCTTCAAGCTTCAAGGATTTATCGTCATCAAGCTTCCTAGTTTCTTTCTTTCTCTCTCTAAACTATGTGTTCTTTTACTTTTGTTGTTATTGTTCTTGAATATATGGGTATTTAGACCCAAGCTAGGGATTAAGATGTAGCCTAGCTTGGGGAATTGATTATTGCTTTCATGTTATTGAGATTGATGTTTATTTGAGATTAATTGATATCTATTTTTCTTGGGTTTTATCTATTTCCTTTGTTTTAAGTGATTGAATGCTATAGGTGACCAACATAGTGTTTGAGTTTGTGGGTTTGTGTGAGGTATCGACAGATGAAACATGAACCAAGCACTAGGGAAGTAGACACATTTAGATTAGGATAAACATATTCTAGTTTTTATGTGACAACTTAATGAAGCATGACTTTTTTGGTCAACTCGGGTTTGGTTGGGTTTGGGCTCATGCAGGTTCAGGCGGGTTTCGTATCATTTTGCCAGCTCTAAGGGGAACAACGTGTTAAACCACTTGAACTTACCACTCGTTGGTTTATGCTATTTATACTAGTATTTAGTAGAAAATGTTATACCAGTACCCACTATGTACACCTTACATACTCACCCCCTAACAACCATGTTAAATGATCTTTTTTATTCTTTATTGAGTAATAAGAGAGGTGAGTACACTTATTTTTTGGGCTAAATGTTCAAATTGGTTCCTAATGTTTGTAAAAATGCTCAAATAAGGGTCTTATATTTTAATTTGGTTAATTAAGTTCTTAATGTTGCAAAATCGGCTTAAATCAGTCCTTGGCGTCAAATTGACTGCCTATAAACCCCAAAACATTAGGGACTTAAATTGACTTTATGGACTGATTTGAGCCAATTTTACAACGTTAAGATCTTAATTAACCAAATTAGAAGGTTAGATCTTATTTGAACATTTTCACAAACATTAGGGACCAATTTGAGCAATTAACCTTATTTTATATATATATATATATTAAATGTAAATTGGCTGTAATTAAAATATGCAAATATATCCTACATATTATTTTTGTAACTAAGTGAAATTACTAAATGCTCCTTCTAACTTTTAATCTGGGACGACCTTATCGCCCTGTTTTGATCATTTCTCACATGTGGTTACACTGAATCGATTCGTATTCCATCTCTCTATAACCTCATAAATCATATTTATTATATTTAAACCCACTAAAAACGCGTTCACATTTACATAGAAAAAAAATCTATAAAAATCAACTCATATGATAATAACAAATTTTAATCAGATTAATTATAAGTAGTTTTTAAGTAAAAATGTAAATTGGCTTGAAAAGAAAAATATCATGAGTAGTTATCTATGATATTGTTGATTTTATAGTCTCTAGCTAGATTATGCAAATTGGCTGCAATTAGTAGGAGGGCAAATTGTTTTTCCCATGAGGGGCCAAAGATTATAGTATTGGGGAAAAGCAGTTCTGGTGGCATTGTTTGCCAGACAACATTTGTAATCTTGATTCAATCTAATGAAGATTTGCTATATTTTCCTTAAAAATAAGGGATAATGCTGGTAATTAGTGTATTAGGAAAATATATATATATATATATATATAAATACTCTTTAAATCATTTATGTTTGTATCCGAGTTGTTAGCTCAACTGGTAGGTGCACCGTGTCTAGACCGTGAGGTCCTGGGTTCAAGTCTCACGGAATGTGAGTTTAGTTTGTAATTTGTTTATTTGTGTATTTGGTAGGTAGATGGTTTATTTATGGTAGTTTCTTAGTTTGAGTTGATTTCTCATTTAGATGTTTGGGCATATAGAGATTTATTCAGATTGTAATGAAATTTCACATGTACTCAATCAAAAAAAAAATCATTTATGTTTTGGTGCCCAAAAAAATCATTTATGTTCAATCATTTTCAATTGGGATCTAGGAATTGTTATGATAACAATTAGCAAATATTTCCATAGATTAGATTAGGTAAATGAATTTATTTCGGTAGCATATCAATATGGTCCATACTCCATAGTAGTAGTAATAGAAAAGAAGCATGGACCATACTTGCAAATGAAGAGACTCACCTGTCCGAATAGGTTTACTACACACCATAGAGGAGTGTCTTAAATTAGAAAATTTATTAACAACATTGTGTCGGATGATTGTGATTCTTATGAAATCAAATGAATGGATATCTCTCTTTGTAATAATTGTTGAATTAATGTATTTAGGTCGAGTAAAAAAAGTTCGATATCTCTTAATATCTCAGCTTTAAAATTTGTGAATGGAGAAAATAGGTATTGAGAAAGTTCTCCCCATTAACATTTGACATTACTTAACTCCGGATTAATAGGAGTCTGATTAATTTGAAATTGTCTATGGGCATTCAAATTAAAAACACTTGATGATTAGACCATCTAATTAATTAATTGTTTTCACTATCAACATGCACATTAAGGAATAATGTGGAAAAATTAAAGCAATTTATCTAAAATAAATGAAGTAGTGTAATTTTCTTGTTTTACTTTTGATAGTGAAAGGCTGATAAAAATCAAAACTACATCAAAACTAAATGGGATGATAGTGATTAGTGAAGTTAAAAGATTAGGTGGCCCGTATGATCCAATCTGAATTGGTCCAGAGTTATTTAATACTATATATATATATTATTTAATACTATATATACAGTATTTTTTTTTTGAGTGAATATATACAATATTATTTTTAATATAATGTTTACAAACGATCTGTTCTGGCTATTCATCAGAAATTCAGAATGGATAAATCCATGGATGATTGGAGGAGAGGGGTGGATCAAAGGATCGTGGGCATGGGTGAGTCACATTCTTCACGTGAGGGCTGAGCTGTGTGCTTTTATGATCTCAAACAAACATCCTTCCTTACCTTGCCTTGCCATTTCAGTGCTTGATTCCCCCACACTTTCACTCGCCAACCAACCATGCTCTATGCTTTTTCACTTCTACTTACTATTAAATAAAGATACGTAGGGAGTCACTTATATATACTACTATATTATATTTAATATCCAGGGAAATTACTAAAATGTCAAATTGAGGATTAATGTGGTGTCATCTTTTGGTTATTTTTTTTTTATCTTTTCTCATTTTTCGGATGACTAAAAAGTCGCTCTATGAGTTTCCCCATTTTCTTTTTCTGCTACCTTTTTTGTAATTACTCATTTCCCTTTCTTAATTGCTTTTAATTAATGTTTCTCCTCATGTTATCTCTTTTCCTCTAACCAACTCAGTTGCTGCTTCCTTTCAACTCCTCGGTGCTGATTAATCTTCATGTTTACCAAAAATCAAACATTTCATCACTCCTCTCTGTTTTCACATTCACATCTCTTTCATCTTTCTTCTACTTCCCCATCACTTCACCAAGAACCGTTCAATGTTTTTCCCTTCTTAATTAAACAATATTCTTTCTTCAATGTGTCTATTATTATCCAATTAACTACATATTCTATTACCTCTTTGCACTTCCTATTACTTACAAATAAAAGTATGTTTTTTGACCTTCTTAATTTTGCATGTCTAAAAAGTTAGCTTACAAAGATTTATTCCAATAGCAAGAGACAACATTAAAACTAATCCATTTAAGTTACATTTTTACTGCAACCTGATATGATTCAATCAATTAATCAAGCACCACTCTAGAACAAAAGAATGCCCGTCGACCTTATATAATTGATTATATTAATATCCTTATTCAATCAGTTAATCAAGCACCACTTTAAAATAAAGAATGCCCGTAGCGCCAGTGCGGGCTAATATGACTTGTCTAATATTAAGTTACGCTATGAACACATGTTAGGTTGAGTGGAAAAAGCTCAATACCTCTTATGCAAAATCTCAGATTCGAATTTCGTAAATGAAGAAAACAAGTGTTGGGAGAGCTTCCCTCCATTTGAGATCCAACATGACTCGACTTCGGATTAATCTGAACTCTACGTAATTACCGGATAACAGAGGGTTAGTGCCAAAAAAATATTAAGTTATGCTTATTTAATTGAATCTATGATATCCATATTTCCAAGAGCTAATTGTTAATAATTTACTTGTGCATTCTGTGCGCATAAAATTTAATGCGAATCCAATATCCTTACTATATCAATTGAGACTCAATTTTTAAATAATTTCAACGTATATTTAATGGTGAACATATTATGTATCAATCAAATTCAATTAACATGAGTCATCGGGGCATTTGATTTGAGTCCTGAATTTTAGTTTAAGTGGCTAGGATTGGATCCTCAAATACGAAAAAAAAAAAAGAAATTTAGCAATGTATGATTTATGTTAAAGTCTAAATCCTGTAAAAGATATAAATTAAAAGGGTGTAAGTCATATATTATATATAATCCTATTACTAAGACAATTTAGTTGAAGATTTCATGTTCTTACCGCATAGTCTGTTGATAAAGTGCTATATATAATTTGAACACCAATGACCTCAAGTAAAAGATAAAGAAAAAAAACTACAGAAGCTTCGGATTCTTGTCTTACTGTGATTCTCGAGTCGGTAATTGTGAACTTCTAAATTGGGAGCAATTCATTCCAACGAATGGGCTTATGGATAAATATGCCTAACACCAATGATTTTTATATGTAATTATAATAAATAATGTAACATGTTCATAAGTTGTGCAATCCATTTTCTTGCCACTTTCTATAACAATGTTAGAATCCATATCATTTTGTAGGGACAGAAATTGACAAATTATGCTAGTCAACCAAAGGAATTCCCAATCTGGCAATTGGCAAACAAACATCAGTCTCTGGCATGTGGATTAAAATAAAAATTTTAGGGCCTCTTGCCACAATTAAGGGATCACAATTTAACGTGAGATTGTTCCCAATTCTTGCTAAACCATGTGAATGATTATGTGTCAAATTATTATTATCATAATATTAAGTTAGTTTAGTAATAAGAAATTGGCTAATTGTGGTTTCTGAATGTTGTAATAATTTAGGTTACTAAGTTTCTGAATGTTACTAAGAGTTTTTTAAGTTTGAGTTTTCTGGTGAAATTTTAAGTTTGAGTTCAAGTTGTAATAATTTAGGTAGTTTCGACAAATTTGACCTATTCAAGGCTGGCTGTCTAAATCTGCAAAGCCCACTCCAAAAAATAGAGGTTTGGACATAATTATTAAACACTATTCTTAGGCCTCAGACAAAGAAAAAAAAATCCAAATATTACATTGTGGAGGATGATACAATATTTAAATCTTCTGTCCCAAATTAAAATGCTAATTCTCTCTGAGTTACTTCCTCCCTATGGGCTCTCGGTGGAGGTGTTTTTCTACTTTGGTGCAGATTTTGTTTTTCTTATCAAATCAATTACTTGGAAAATCCGAATGTTGAAATCTTATCTTGATAACAATACTTTGAATTTCAAATCAGATTTGGTTTCAACAACGGGGTTTTAAAATTATCTGTTCAATTCTTTTCAATACTGGTGCCGGTGGCTTTCTTTTTTGCTCTTTTGCTATTGCTTTCTTCTTCTCTTTTGTCAGTCTTTTTCTCGTACTCTCTTTTCTTTTCTTCCTATGGCTTCTTCTTTATCCAAACTATGTTCTCAATTATCCCTTTAAGAGGGGGAACAACCGAAGCATCATACTCTGTTAGATGGAATTGTAGTTTCATCTCCTTATAGTGACACTGAGGTGGAGTTTCGTTATGAGGATATGCCAGATATATGTTGGGTCTGTGGAAAGTTCGATCACATCAATGAGAATGATTGTCCTACAGCCATTGAAATGAGGATGAACCACAATGTTGTTATCAAAAAATACTTGGTTCGCATTGAAGCTGAATCTCCTCCTTTCAAGTCCAATCGTTTTGAAGGCAATGATGGTAGTTTCCGCCTAGGAGGCTCTGGTTCTCGGAGGCGTGCTCCATTGTCGGTCCATCGGGACCTACAATGAGGGGCGGGTGTGCAGCACAGCAGTCATTGTCAGTGGGGAATAGCCGGCGTCATGACAGGAATCACGTGGATAGTTTGGTATTAAGGGGGAAACAAGTGGCACGTGCTTTGCTTTTGGATGGTACTTCGTGCGAAGTGATCTCCTGCTTTCCAGGGAAGGACATTGAGCAAGATCCGGTGGTAGAGGAGTCGGTTGGGGCTGTTGAGAAAATAGTGGAAGTTGCAGCGAATTTTGCGAAGGAGGTGGATGAATTATATGGAGATTTGGGTTTGTCCGCAAGTAATGGGGTATTTAAGGAAACTGTTGTTGGTAGAGAGCACGATAAGAGGCAAGTCAATCCCCATTTTCGGGGTGGTTTAGTGGAAGCTAAACATTCGGCTTACTCCACAACAGACAACAGTTTTGGCAGCCGAGAATTGTGGAACAATCCGAAACTTTTGAGGCAATTGGTAGCAGGATCTGGTGCGTGTTCACATCCTTCAATTCTGGGTATTGGGCAGTCAAATTGGGGCTTGGATCGTGGCGGGCTTGGGCTGGATTTAATTGGCCTTTGGCTTCATTGTTCTAGTTTGAGCAAACTTAGGGTTCTTTAATCTTGTAGAGTCCTAGCAAGCAATTAAGTTGTAATTGCTTAATTGTTTGTGAATCTTGTGATCTTAAGAGTTCAATTGCAGGTCTAACTGAGAGCTTAAATCCGACGAAAGAGGAAGTATAACCTTGTGAAGGTCACCGACATACACATCTAGACGTAGCTACTATGTTGCAAGCTCATGCCGAGCCATCATACGTATCAATTGGTATCAGAGCAATTGAAGGAGAACAAGAACAAGCCAATGTAGCTACTATGTTGCAAGCTCTAATGCAACGTTTGGACAATATGGATACTAAATTCGATGCCTTGGCCGATGATGTCCAACAAGTATAGGATGGCCAAAATCAACAAGCTCAACCACCTCAACAAAGGGCTAATGCCGCACACAACAATGAGAGGATTCAACTTCCACCACCGAGGCAAGTTGTTTGGTTGGATCCAATGGAAAGATTGAGGCAACAAGAGCTTGGAGGTCAAGCAATCAATGAGAATATGCGGCCTAGGAGGTGAATTGAAAGAGAAGAGCCTAAAGACAACATCAAATACAAAATCCCTAAATTCAATGGGAGAGGGTCACCATCCGATTATTTGGAGTGGGAGTCGAAATTGGATATGTATTTTGATTATCATCCTCATGCCGAGCCAAAGAAGGTGCAAATTGCTAATCTTGAATTTACGGAGAATGCTTTGAATTTGTGGAATCAATTGGTGCAAGCAAGAAGAAGAAATTTGGAAAGACCTATTGATACTTGGTTATTACTAAAGAGCTTTATGAGGAAGAGGTTTGTTCCAAGTTTTTATACTAATGGTCTCTACCAAGAATTGCAATCTTTGAGACAATGAACAAGGAGTGTTGACGAATACTATTCCGAGATGATGTTGTTGATGTCTAGGGCCGAAGTTGATGAAGCTCCACAAGACATAATCGCAAGGTTTTTGGCGGGGTTGAATAGAGAAATTCATGATATTGTGGAGATGCAACAACACTATGATGTTGAAGAATTGCTTCAACATGCTTTTAAGGCCGAAAGCCAAGTTAAGAGGAATAAGAAGAGCTTTGCATCATCATCAAGCTCATAGAAAACTCCAATCAAGAAGGATGACAAGTCATATAAAGAGAAGGAGTTGGCGCAAAAGGGAGCTACCCCTAAAACCGATTCTAAGTCTTCATCAAGTTCATCTTCTAAGAATTATGTTAAGTGCTTCAAGTGTCAAGGATTTGGACACTATGCTAAGGATTGCGTTAACAAGAAAGTCTTGTACTTTAATGAGCATGCCGAGATTGTGAGTGAAGATGAATAGTTAGCACTAGGATCTAGTGGTAATGGAGGCGATGAAAGGGACTTACTTATGATGATGAGGACGATGATGGTGGTTCAACACCGGCACTCATGAAGTTAGTTGTAAGAAGAACTTTAAGTGCCTATGTTAAAGGAGATGTGCAAAATCAAAGGGAGAATTATTGATACGAATCTAGTTGTTTTAGATTCAAATCTACCCTTTGAATATCCACCAAAGTCGACTTGATCTTCTTCAACTTCTAGATGTGTATGTCGATGACCTTCACAAGGCTATACCTCCTCTTTCGTCGGACTTAAGCTCTCAATTAGACCTGCAATTGAACTCTTAAGATCACAAGATTCACAAACAATTAATCAATCACAACCTAATTGCTTGCTAGGACTCTACAAGATTGAAGAACCCTAAGTTTACTCAAACTAGAACAATGAAGCCAAATAATCGATATAGGAGTGTAAACCTCTCAACTTTATTGATACTTGACTTCAACTTTTACAAGAGATATTGGTGGCCTTATATAGTGATAGGGTCAACCAAAATCCTAAAATAAATCCTAATTTTCGTCCAAATATAAGGGCTAGGGAAAAACTAATCCAAACCCAACTAGGAAAAGGAAATAAAGACATAATTAAACAAGGATTAGACTTAGTCAAACAAGACCCAACCCAAATAACATCCAAACTTAAAAATAAGCTAATTTAAGATAGAATTAAGCCCAAACAAAGATAACTAATGATAATGGGCTCATGCCATGATGTCAATCCGGCCATCTAGAATCAATAGCAAGCAAAGTGATGAACTTGTAATTGATTTGTAATTTCTTGCCCAAATCATCACCAAAGCTCTTCAATTGAACTTCAATGGTCTTCAAGTCTTCAAGATGAGTTCGAACAAGGCCCATGAGTGAATCCTTGAATCTCTTAGCTCTTGCTCTTGTCATCGGACCTAATGGTATATTCAAAGGATCAAATGGCATCTTAATGGCATCTTCTTGGTGTGTTACGATTCCATCCTCTTCTTTAAGCTTGTTCACGCTTCCTTGCAGCCCTTGATCATCCTTTCCATGCTCTCCATGCTTGTCTTCAAGTCCATAGTAAGTCCTTGGTGCATCATTCCTTCCATGATAAGGCTTGGGCGCATCATGATTGGTGCTTAGTTGTTGGATCTAGCAAGAACCCAAGTCAGTCTAATATGGTGATTTCCTATGGCCCCAATGATGTTAGATATGATCCTAATACACCTTTTGTTTTTGGTTCTAGAGTTTCTGCTTTTTGAAAGAAAGTGCGAAAATGGAAAAAGCATGCACGAGTATCTTACCAGTACTCCTTTGAAGCTTTGAACCAACGCTTGTTTGCGAAGGTGGGTGATAAGAGGATTTCGGGACAACCGTTCTTCGAGTCTGACAATGGAGGTGCGACAAAGAGGTCAAGGGATGGTCGCTTGGCAATTTTTGAAAATGATGCTACATCACATGTCTGACGGATGCAAGCTATTGGCATTGAGATTGCTATGAGAGAGGTTTCTTCTTTAAATGATGCTAGTAACAATGTTGAAGCGGCTATGGCGGGCGAGGATCGTCCTGGCCGAGAACCATAAGTTGTATGGCCTGGAATTGTCGGGGATTGGGGGGATCTCGGTCAATTCATGTTTTAGTTCAATTAATAAATTGTAATAAACCCTCAATTTTATGTTTTTCGGAAACGAAACGGAACAGTAGTGAAATGGAATGGATTCGTTGTCGTTTGGGTTATGATTGTTTTTTTTCAGTTAATTGTGTAGGCCGACCTAGCGGATTAGCTTTACTTTGGCAGCATTCTTTTTCGGTTAATATTGTTTCTTTTTACTCTAGTATATTGATGCTCATGTTGGTATATTACCGAATGTAAGCTGGCGATTTACGGTCTTTTATGGCTGACCTGAAATGAGTAGACAACGAGAATCCTGGATTTGCTCAGGTTATTGTCTTCTCAATCAACCTTACCTTAGATGTGTGTTGGAGACTTTAATGAGATCCTATCTAATGATGAAAACAAAGGAGGATCATTATTGATGCGCCGAAGGCTTATCATGGAGGGAATGATGCGTCAAGGACTTATTATGGACTTGAAGACAAGCATGGAGAGCATGGAAAGGACGTGCAAGGGCTGCAAGGAAGCATGAAGATGCATGAAGATCATGGAGATATCGTTGAGCATGTTCCAAGCACCAAAAAGATGCTATTCGATCCATTGAAGATGCCTAATGGTTCAATTACAAGATCAAGAGCTAAGAAGTTCAAAGATACACTATTGGGCCTTGATCAAAGTCATCTTGATTATATGAAGACCATTCAAGTTCAATTGAAGAGCTTTGATGATGATTTGAGCAAGAAAACACCAATCAATTACAAGTTCATCATTTTGCTTGCTATTGATTCTAGATGGCCGGATTGATATCATGGCATGAGCCCATTAGCTTTAGTTTGCTTTGTTTGGGCTTAATTCTATCTTAGATTAGTTTATTTTTAAGTTTGGATGTTATTTGGGTTGGGCCTTGTTTGACTAAGTCCAATCCTTGTTTAATTATGCTTTTCTTTCCTTTTCCTAGTTGGGCTTGGACTAGTTTTTCCCTAGCCCTTATGTTAGGACGAAAATTAGGTCTTATTTTTAGGATTTTGGTTGTTCCCTATGCCTATATAAAGGGACCAACCCCCTCTTGTAAACACAAGTTGAATTGATTACTAAAGTTGAGGATTATTTTCCCAAATTGATTATCTTAGCTTCATTGTTCTAGTTTGAGCAAACTTAGGGTTCTTCAATCTTGTAGAGTCCTAGCAAACAATTAAGTTGTGATTGCTTAATTTTTTGTGAATCTTGTGATCTTAAGAGTTCAATTGCAGGTCTAATTGGATACTTAGGGCGACGAACAAATTGATTAAGCTTTGTGAAGATTGATCAATCGATTCATCAAGGCGTGGAGGAACTTCAAGTCGACTTTGCTGGCTATTCAAAGGGTAGATTTGAATCTAACACAACTAGATTCGTATCAATTAGTAATCAGAGCATTGGTTGTCATCTTCATTCAGTAAATCTATCCTTCTATTCATCATTCATCAAGTTTTTCATCCATCTCATTCATCTTCTTGAAAAATAAAAAAATCAAAAACTTTAAAAATCATAGCCGATTCATCTTAACTCGAATCAACTTGAAATTTCAGATTTGGAGCCCTCATACCTTGTAGTTTAATCAGAAAATATGAAAAAAATAAAAAAAAAATTCGACCAGAAACTTGTGATTTTTGTTCTGGGTTCGTTTGAAGTCGCAAAGCTTTGAAATTTCATATTTAGACTTCTTTTATTGCGATCTTTCTGGGAAAAATACTGAAAAAAATAAAAAATATCTGTACTGTTTGCCGCAACTTTGGTGTTCTAGGGTTTTATCCATGTTATTTGGGATTAGGGTTTGTTCTTGTGCAATTGATTCAATTGGTTGCAATTAACCCTAATTGAGTGTTTGATTAAGTATCTTGGGTTGCTTTTGCTGTGAATGAAGTTTTGAAGAATTTCAGGTTACAAACCCTATTGGAGACAACTGGTACAAAATTGGATCTAAGTGGTATTAGGGTTTCTAATTAATTTGGTTGAATGCAAACACGAGAGCACACAAGGTATAGACACACACACTTGTGAGGGATTTTTGCTATTAACTTTCTTTTGTATACGTACAATGGAAGGAGAGCAAAATCAAGCCAATGATTGGGGAACCATGGCTAAAAATTTTGTGCAACAAATGTATAATTTTCCCCCAAGATTTAATCAAAGTATGAATTACTTCGATAATGATGTTAGTTTGACCAAGAAGAGCTATACATCATCTAGTAGCTCATGGGAAACTTCTTACAACAAAGATTTGAGGACAAATCTTCTTCAAGGGGGAGGGAATGATGCGCCCAAGGCTTATCATGGAGGGAATGATGCGCCAAGGACTTATTATGGACTTGAAGACAAGCATGGAGAGCATGGAAAAGACTTTCAAGGGCTGCAAGGAAGCATGAAGATGCATGGAGATCATGGAGATATCGTTGAGCATGTTCCAAGCACCAAAAAGATGTTATTCGATCCATTGAAGATGCCTAATGGTTCAATGACAAGATCAAGAGCTAAGAAGTTCAAGGATGCACTATTGGGCCTTGATCAAAGTCATCTTGATTATATGAAGACCATTCAAGTTCAATTGAAGAGCTTTGATGATGATTTGAGCAAGAAAACACCAATCAATTACAAGTTCATCATTTTGCTTGCTATTGATTCTAGATGGTCAGATTGATATCATGGCATGAGCCCATTAGCTTTAGTTTGCTTTGTTTGGGCTTAATTCTATCTTAGATTAGTTTATTTTTAAGTTTGGATGTTATTTGGGTTGGGCCTTGTTTGACTAAGTCCAATCCTTGTTTAATTATGCTTTTATTACCTTTTCCTAGTTGGGCTTGGACTAGTTTTTCCCTAGCCCTTATGTTAGGACGAAAATTAGGTCTTATTTTTAGGATTTTGGTTGTTCCCTATGCCTATATAAAGGGACCAATCCCTTCTTGTAAACACACGTTGAGTTGATTAATAAAGTTGAGGATTATTTTCCCAAATTGATTATCTTAGCTTCATTGTTCTAGTTTGAGCAAACTTAGGGTTCTTCAATCTTGTAGAGTCCTAGCAAACAATTAGGTTGTGATTGCTTAATTGTTTGTGAATCTTGTGATCTTAAGAGTTCAATTGCAGGTCTAATTGGATACTTAGGGCGACGAACGAAGGGATTAAGCTTTGTGAAGATTGATCAATCGATTCATCAAGGAGTGGAGGAACTTCAAGTCGACTTTGGTGGCTATTCAAAGGGTAGATTTGAATTTAACACAACTAGATTCGTATCAATTACGGTCTGAATGACAAATGCAGCATTTTCGGGACGCTATTGAAGCTTGTGAATTTCAAGAGTTACCAATAAAGGGCCCGTTGATGACTTGGTCTCGGAGAATGCGAGATGAGATTGTTTTTGAAAAATTAGATAGGTATTTTCTTACTGATAGTTGGCTTTATCTTTTTCAATTCTCGTTTGTTCAGTTGTTAGTTACTTCCTTTTCGGATCATTTGCCTTTGATATTGCATGTGTTGGACAGATCTCATATGGAAGTTCATACTCGAAGGCAATTCGGGTTTGAACATATGTGGGTGTCACATGAAGGGTCTGCTACTGTTATTGAGGAGAGTAGGAATCAGAATGTAGCAGCAACTGTACAACAACGCATTGCTGAGTGTGATCAATCTTTACACAATTGGGATGTGACGGTATTTGGGAATGTTCGACATAGCATTCAAAGGAAGAGGAAGGAACTTGAATGGGCATTCATCACGACGGAGTTAACTGGGATCTCAAGACTACTACATGAATGTTTGGATGACCTTAATGACTTATATGATAGACAGGAAACTATGTGGAGGCAAAGGTCAAAGGCTTCATGGCTTTGAGAGGGTGATAGAAACTCGAAGTTTTTTCACTCAATTGTCAATTCACGGAAGACTAAGAATTCTATATCCATGATTCAAGATGATGGTGGAGTTTGGCATTCTGACATCCCTTCGGTAGAGAAAATAGTGGTTGACTATTTTAAAAATATTTTTGCTTCATCTAGTTCGATGCATTCAGATATTGAGCATGTACTTGGAGCAGTTGATAGGAGGGTGACAGCAGATATGAACTCCCGGTTGAATAGAGCTTTTACAATTAAGGACATCAGATTAGCAGCTTTTAATATGGGAGCTGAAAAATCACCTGGCCCAGATGGCATGCTCCACTGTTTTTCAAACGTTATTGGCATATTGTAGGGGAAAAGGTTAGTGAGATGGCTTTAGCTTTCTTGAGTTAGGGCAAAATTTACCTGGCATGAATTATACAAATGTTGTTTTCATTCCCAAGAATGAGCATCCATGTATGGTTAAAGATTATCGCCGATTAGCTTATGTAATGTAGTTTTCAAAATTGCTTCAAAAGCGTTAGCTAATCGTCTCCGACAGGTTTTGACGGAGGTAATTGGTCCTAATTAGAGTGATTTTTCCCTGGACGAATGATTTTTGATAGTTCCATTATAGCATTCGAAATGAGTCACTATATGAAAAATAAGCGGGCTGGTGGGGCGAAACATATGGCTCTTAAGCTTGATTTGAGTAAGGCGTATGATCGTGTGGAGTGGGCCTTCTTGGAAGGAATGATGCTTCGATTGGGATTTTCTCATTGGTGGACTTCTTTGATTATGACATGTGTTAGAATGGTCTCGTATTCTGTGCTGGTCAACAGGGTACATACGGAAAGTTTAGTCCATCGAGAGGTATTAGGTAGGGTGATCCACTTTCACCATATTTGTTTCTATTTTGCATGGAAGGATTATCTTGTTTACTACAACGTGCTGAGTTAGATGGTCATATTAGGGGTATTGCGGTAAATCGTTATGCTCCCCGGGTTTCACATTTGTTCTTTGCAGACGATAGTCTTCTTTTTTTTAAGGGCGTCTTTCAGTGAGTGTGACGTGATTCTTGACTTGCTTCGTCAGTTTGAATTAACATCAGGCCAGCAAATAAATTAACATTGTTAAATTTGCAATGCTATTTAGCACTAATACACTGGATTGTATGCGTGATTCAATAATGCAGTATTCGGGTATTCATAAGGTATTATATCATGATCATTATCTGGGTATGCCAATTAGGATTGGTAAGTCCAAAAACGCAGAGCTGCAACTTATTAAGGATAGATTATGGAAGCGGCTTCAAAGATGGAGAGGAAGGTTGTTGTCTATTGCAGGTAGGGCCGTGATGATTCAGTCTGTTGCTCAAGCAATCCCGAATATCTCATGAGTTGTTTTCGTTTTCCAAAGACATTTCTTTATGAGCTTAATATGCTTATTGCAAAATTTTGGTGGGGTAATACTGATACGAGACGGAAGATCCATTGGAAGTCGTGGGATGCGTTGTGTGTTTCTAATCTAGATGGTTGATTGGGATTTCGGGATTTTGAAACCTTAAATCTAGCGTTATTAGCTAAACAATGCTGGCGGCTAATTCATGATGAAACCTCATTGCATTTTCGAGTGATGAAAGTGAAATATTTTCATAACACTTCATTCATGCAGGAAACTTTGGGGGGTAATCCTTCCTTTGTTTGGAGGAGTTTATTACTTGGATGTGAAGTGAGTTGTCAGGCATCTCGTTGGAGAATTGAAAATGGTTTAAGTGTTGATATTTAGAGGGATAAATGGGTACCAAAACCTCCTACATATCAACCTCAAGCTCGACCAGGGACAATTATCCAGTCGAATCATGTATTGGTCTTATTTGATGACAACAGATACTAGGATACAGACTTATTAAAGGAATTATTTGAAGCGGAAGACACAACCCATATTCTTTCTATTCCTTTGCATTTGGCAGTAGGGGATACTTTGATATGGAATCATTCGTATAATGGTGCTTACACCGTTCGGAGTGGGTATCATGTGGCTAGGAGAATGCTGGGGAAGGATGTTGCAGATGTAGACAATAGATCACCGATTTGGAGATTAGTCTAGACTGCTCATGTGTTACCGACGGTCAAGTATTTCATTTGGCGTGTTGTCCATGATATTTTACCCTTAAAGGCTCAATTACAACAACGAGGGGTACCGATAGATTTGAATTGTGTTGTTTGTTGTGGAGTTGAATCTTCCTTATATCATGTGGTTTTTGAGTGTTCTTTGAGTATAGCGGTATGGGTCATTGCTTGTCCATGGCTTCTTGCTTATTTGACATCGTAGTATGGTAGGAGAGATTTTTGGGAATGTCTATTCGATAAAGCTAATCAATTGGGTTCGTTGAATATTGTTCATTTTCTGCTTTGGTTGATTTGGTCTAACCGTAACAAAGCTTTGCATGAGCATGTGTGTCACCTTCCTTCCGCCCTTTCTACTGCAGCAAATAGATTAATGAACGAATATGGAGCTTCCTTTTGGTGAGTTCACCCGGTACGGAACACTGTACGATAGCTATGGCAACCTCCACCACCAGGATGGGTTAAGCTCAACACTAATGCAACAGTTTATCACGCAAGTCAGGAAACAGTTTTCGGAGCAGTTATTCGAGATGAGGCAGGACAAATATTGGTGTCTGGCACAATGATAATTGATAGTGTGCTAGTAGTTTATTTGCTGAAATTTATGCAATTCGTTTTGGATTACTGCTTGGCCACTTGTATGGTCATATTAATTGTGAGCTGGAGAATGATTGTTTATTGGCAAATTTAGAGCTTAATAGGCGATCTCCTTCGTTATGGGAAGGAGGATCTTTAGTTTATCAGATTAAACACATTGTTTCTTTTTTCATATTTTGTTCTTTCAAGCATGTTAGTAGGTCAACGAATACTTTAGCTCATAATCTAGCCCAGATTAACTGTGATATAGGGGCTAATTATGTTTGGTGCAGACTACCTCTGCATGTTTCTAATCCTGATTGTTGATATCAATGAAAATTGATCGTTTTACTAAAAAAAAAACAAAAAAATCCCATTTAAAAAATGGGTCAAGTTTTCAGGCTCAAACCCGACTCAGCCTGGCCAATGAGCACTTCTACATATATTTCATCTCCAGCTCAATTACATTAAATTAGGATATATATTAAGTTATAATGGAGGGCGTATTAAGTAATAATAACTATATTTGAGGCACGCTTTTCTCAAAATGGGTTCTGTTTTCTCTGTTTTTATCTCTTATTTTTCATTCTCTTCCCTAGCTCATTCTAATGGAAGTTCAATCTTGCCTTTGTACAAGCAGATTTCCTTAGTATCCAATGGATTGCTTAAGGATTCCTGAGCCGATTTTCTTGCTTTTTTTTTCAAATCTCAATTTCGAATTTTGATATCGTTTGGAGTTGGGTTTGCTTTGGTCTTTTTGCGTCTTCCTTTTTATTGGATCTGATGGCGTTGTTTTCTTTTTGGTTTCTTGTGTGATTTCTTTCTGTTTAAACAAGCATTGTCCAACAGAAGTGTTTTCTTTTCCTTTTCTCTTCAATTTTCTTCTTACCATGGCTGGTACCACTCTATCAAATCTTTGTTTAAAACTGTCCATTAAGGAGGGGAGTAATGGAAGGGCATGAGAAAGAGCAAACTAAGGTGGTGATTGAGCAAGATTGGATTGCTGTTGCAGATGGCGATTTGGCCAATTTTTAACTCATTGGAAAACTCTTTGCCAAACGAGCGGCGAACTTGGAAGGTTTAAGGCGAACCATGATCCAAGCACGGAAACCGGAGATGGGAATGACAATCAAAGAAGTAGGAGACATGTTGTATCTTTTTCAATTTGAAGACAAAGTCGAGAGGGATAGTATTCTTGTGTCCCAGCCTTGGTCGTTTCAACGTTCCTTACTTGTCCTTAGTGATTATAATGGCTACCAACAACCTGAAAGTATTTTGAAGCCTGTCCTTTCCGGATAAGGGTTCATGGCCTTCCTTCGGTGATGATGAATGTGTAATCGATTCCTTGTTGGGTTTAGTCCAAGATGTGGATGACAGTAATGGTCGTTTTATTCGAATTCGAGTGGAGTTGGATATTCTTGAGCCCATCAAGAAGGGAACAATAGTTACGACTCCTACTGGGACTTGAATGTTGGCTTTACCTATGGGAAATTACCGGAATTTTGTTGGGTTTGCGACTCCCTTATTCACGAAGAAGCGGATTGTCCGATTGATATTGCCAAATAAAGCTTCAGGGTTTCTCTGTTTGAAAATTTTCACCAAATTTGAAGGCAGATTCGCCAACAACAAAATCAAGGTTTGATAGGGAGGGCAGCCATAATTATTCGGCAGGGGTTAATTCAGATGGTGGTAATCAAAGGAGTCCAGCACTGGTGAAGGAAGCTTTTGGTTGAGGGCAAAATCTACACTATCTCCTTTTCGTCACCTGAGACTGGAGGACGGATGCGATCGGAGGGAGGGGAAGCAACCAATTCCGGCAACGTCGGTTGTTGGTGGTAATGACTCTTTTTTAATGGGAACGGGCCAATGATTCAAGAATCACATTGATAGTCTCATCCTCCATAGCCAAAAGGTGGCATGTGAGTTGTCGGCGGTGATAGTTCGTGTGAAATCATATTCGGTTTCAACAGGACTGATGAGACAGTTAAGGTTGCTGCGAAAAGTGGGGAAGTGGGTAACGAGATTAATGGGAAAAATCAACAACAATCTGAGATGGTAACAGCCGAATTGTATTGCAGTTTTCATCTGAGTTTGTTGCGGAAAGAAAAGGCTGGGGATCGTGCTCATGAGAAGTTTTAGCAGTTGAAAAATTTGTGGATTTAGGGGAGATTTCATTGGGAAATCTTGAATTGTTGAAGGTAGCTGGCTATGTCCCTACTATTTCGGGTGCTGGTCCGTTTATGGGGCAGCCCAGTTTGGCAAAAGATGCTGCGGGTATTGGGCCCATAAGAGAGCAGGTCGACTTGGCTTTGGAGGCAACGATTTTTAAGCCTTTAGTGGATCAGCCCGCTTTGGCAATGAGGCAGCGGACAATCAACAAGGTTTGGGCCTTTCTAAAAGTTTTGTTGTTGGGCCTCATGCTGTTAATAATGAAGGTGACATTGGGCCAACTAATGGGGTTAGTTCTAATGTTAATTCTCAATTGAATTTACATTCTATTAATCAACAGTTAGCTAAGAATTCAACCTTTGTTTTTGGGATGACTAATACTGCGAAATAGACCAAACAGAGGAAATGGAAGAAAATTGCAAGAGTCTCTCAAAAATATTCTTTTGAAGCTTTGTGCCAAAATTCAACTTTGTAACCAGGAAAAAAAAAAGAAAGGGTTCTGATGCTTCTCCTATGGAGATTAATGGTTGTGGTTTTTGTTATGGGATGACAAAGCGCTCTTGTGACAGCGAGGATGATGTTGCTGCTTCGGAAGGACCACCCTCGGCAGGGAAAGGGACGGGTTCAGCAAATTCGTACAATGATAGCAGACCAGCGGCAGAGGTGGCTAGTGATGCCAGTCTTTGCCGATACCAATGAATTGCTTAATATAGAACTCCCAAGGCTTGGGGGCGCATCGGTCAGTTTCAGGTCTTCAACAACTAGTTAGATGGAATAACCCTTGTATTTTATTTCTGTTAGAGACTAATCGTAGTTGTAGTGAGATGGACTGGATCCATTCTCATTTAGGTTTTAGTTCTTGTTTTTCAGTACCTTGTAATGGTAGAGCTGCTGGCCTTGCTCTACTATGGATGAATAATTTAGTTGTTTCCTTTTTGTCGTATTCTTCTTCTCATATTGATGTTACTGTTGGTACTGATTCACAAACTTGGAGGTTCACGGGCTTTTATGGTAAGCCTGCAACCAATCTTAGACATGAATCTTGGAACTTGTTAAGGTGCTTGAATGATGAATTGGCGTGAGTCTTTGCCTTGGATGGTAATGGGTGATCTCAATGAGATTTGTACTTTAGATGAGAAAGAGGGTGGAGCAGTACCTCGACCAGCAGGTCAAATGGAGGCCTTTAACTCTGTCATTGCGGAGTGCCGTTTGCAAGAGCTACCAGTTTTAGGCCCAAAAATGACTTGGTGTAGGAGAATTAATGGTGAAATAGTATTTGAGCAGCTTGATAGGTGCTTGGTTTCCGAATCATGGTGGCGAATGTTTAACTATTTAATTTCAACGGAGTCGGATCATTTGACAATGTTTGTTTCTGTTTCAGATCATTTTGTTTATGATTAGCATCGTCCTCCTTTTCATTTTGAAAATATGTGGCTGACCCATGCGACTTTTGATGCAAGTAGTAACTGAATCGTGGCAAGCAGAAACAGGCCTGAACATTAAGGAAAAAATCCATTGTTGTGGTGGGGACTTGAATGAGTGGAATAGGCATACTTTTGGTAATGTCAAGTATCACTTGGAAAAGAAAGGGAAAGATAATGAGGCAACTTTTTCTAAAGGAGGTTTGGGTAATATGGAAGAGTTTGAAATGTGTAAACGTGAGTTGGAGGATTTGTATAGACAAGAAGAGATAATGTGGCGGCAGCACTCCAAAGCTTTGTGGCTCAAGGAAGGTGATATGAATACTGTTACTTTCATTCAGTGGCTTTGGTATGAAAGCAGAGAAAGGGGATCACTGGTATTCATAATGAGGAAGGGCAATGGTAGTCGGAGCCATTAGCAATGGAGAATGTGATCTCACGATATTACAAAAATATTGGATAGATTCTTCACTTTGTTGAGCATTTCCATGTTAGTATTGGATAGATTCTTCACTTTGTTGAGCATTTGCATGTTAGTATTTATCGCATATTTTAACTTCTTTTATTCATCTTTTATAATTGCATTTGCATTTGCATTAAGGCATATGTTAGGATTTCATGTTCAAATTTTCAAAATTATTTTTTGTTTTTGGCTAAAAATTTCTAGAGTTGGATATTATCAATAGTGTCATTATTTTAACTACTTTTACAAATGGTTATCAAAGTTTGTCAAATGAAGATGATGCTTGTCAATTGGGTACAAAATTTGATTTTTGCTACTTCTAGAACTTGTGTCGAATCTCTTCGAGACTAATTTGGATTGTGATATGATTGGTTTGGAATGTATATGTATTGTGTATGGGGATGACTAAGGCGTTTCTTTGGATCGTTAAAGCCTTAGGATGCCTACCCTTTTTACATTATCACTAGTAGCCCCTTTGTTACCTTTATTGAATATATTTAGCCTTTTTTCTTTTTCTTTGTTAACCACATTATCCCAAAGAACCTTGAACCCGAAAAACAAGTTTTACCCTTATTCATGAATTAGTAAGAGCATAACTTGTAATTTTGAGTTCTAATGGATGGTGGAAGGCTAAATTTCTTGAGCCTTATTGTTGATTTCAATTCTTAGTGCTTTATGATTTTTGGTTATAGATTGATGAAAAAAAAGATTGAGATCAAAATAAGTGTGGGGGAAACTAGTGGAATGAGAAAGTGAGATGGTGGATAGTGAAGTGCCTAAAAAAAAATTTTGTTGTAAGTGAGTAGTTTCCAAATAAAAGAGGAGAAAATGTCAAAGACATTGTTCCTATGCAAAAAAAAAAGAAAAGAAAAAGAAAAGAAAAAAAGTAAAAAAAAAAAAAATGGAACACTCCAAAAGAATAGGCACTATTTTCTTCAAGAAAGATAGGAAATTTAGAAGAATTTGTGGAGTTGTGATGAAGGAGGAGCTATTACAAGATTAAATAAGCTCTTGTTAATCTGATGGATTAATTGTGCTTTATTTTTATTAATTTGAGTCTATCTTGGTTATGCTCTACTAAATTCTTGAATACTTTGATTTTCCTTATCCTTTCTTTCTTAAACTCACTGTCCCTTGGCCCAATTACAACCCTTATAAAGACCTTTCAGCTCATACACATGCATATATATTTGGTTTGTGGTTTGATATGGTTGTAGTGGAGATGTAGATGAGATACAAGCCTATGGTAAGTAACTCTTCAAAATTGTTTTCTTATTACTCTTTTGAGGCAAATGATTTGGATGATGAACTAACCATTTGTGCTTTAATTTTGTTAGATGATGACTTGTTTTGAGAAGTATCCAACACTTTGAAGTTTGAAACCTACCTTAAATTATTTTTGAAAATTGTTTTTTTAAATTGTTTTTGGAACTAACTTGCATATGTAGCAATGTTTGTGGGTGTCGTTCTAGTTAGGTAAACCCTCAGGAGACTATAACTCCTCCTTTAAAGTCTTCGATTAAAGGTTTAAAGGCTTGCGTCACGTGCTAAGTGCCGCCGTACACCTACGAAAGTGGAATCAATATCTTATTTTAGGTTTAGTTTTTTTTTTTTTTAGTTTAGCTTGCTAAGGGACTAGCAAGAACTAAGTGTGGGGGAATTTGATAAGTCCATAATTTCACATAATTATTAATATTATATTAGTGCTTTTATTAGTTATTTTGATTATTTGGTACCTAATTTCCTTTGATTTTCTTTCTTTGGTTTAATTGGAGATTTAATGAGGAAAAGGGACCAAATCGAAGGAAAATAGAAGTTGGAAGCACAAAAAGAGGATTTGGCCAAAACATTTGAGGATTAAAATTTCGCACATGGATTGTACGCTGGTGTAATCCGCGCGCAGGCCACCTATAGGCCGCGCGGGTAAGCTTGTTTTTGACGCAGAGACTTAGCCTGGTGCAAGCCGCACGCGGGTCAGCCTTGGACGCGTGCGGGTGAACCGATTTTGACCCAAATTTGACCAGATTTTCTCCTATTTTTGATGGGCCTTCACATATTTTTGACCAATAATTATGTCTTATGAACTTTGGGCTAATTAAAGTCAGAATTCTCTTATTCCAAGTCCCATTAGGATTTTAATTAATTATATTTTGTATCCCTATAAAAGGGAGAGCTCTTGTATTTTATTCTTTATCAATTATTTTACCTTGTATTTTTTGGGAGGCTAACTTTAAGATTTCAAGATTTATTCAAGAGGTTTTTCTTCTTTCTTTTGTCCATGAATTCTCTTATACTTAATAATAATTCTTGTTTTGAATTCATAAGCATGAGTAGCTAAATTCATATTTAGGGTTTTAAGGTGTACCCAATTGGGAATTATTGCTTGATTTATGAATTGAAATTGTTTTTCTTTCGAGTTAGATTTATTTTCCTTGTTCTTCATGAGATTTATATGCCTGATCAACATATAGATTGTTTTAGGGATTGTGTGATGAACTGACAGGAGAAACATAATCTGTGCATTAGGAAAATAAACAAATTAGACTGGATCAGACATGAATCTTAGGCTAATTTGATAGGTGAATAATTACTTGTTCTTAATGAATCTAGTTAATTAAGTTGACATCGACGGATAGTGAATCTAATTAATTAGGTATTCCTGTGTAGACTTGACGGAGCACATAGGTGGTTAAGTGTAATTCTATTCTAGCTTTGCGTCAAATTAGTTCATAAGTTAAGTAGTAATTTCCCGATTAGGTGAAACCTGAAGCCCTAAGCTTTCTGATTATTGTCTTCACTTCTTATTTAATTTCCTGCTTTTATAATTTCATTGTTTCTTATTTAAATTGTTTAGATAATCTCTCAAATTTCCTTCCCTGATAGAATTAATTACGATAGAAATTAATTGTTCCTTGTGGGTTCGACACCTGGATTACTCTAGGATTTTATTACTTCAACTGACTCTGTACACTTGCAGATTTAGTACACCACTAGTTCTTCGAATGAGGTACATTCCTTTCGCGTGTTTTGTTCAATTATCTTATTTTTATGTTGGGTTTTGAAATCCCTAGTTCTTCGAATTCCCTTTGAATCGCGTTTTTTGTTCAACTGCGGATATCTTTATTATGATTTCATTCTGGGTTTTAAGTTGGATTTAAGTTCCTTTGTCTTTTTTGATTCTTGTCCTGTTACCTTCGAATCGGGGTTGCTTTCCTTTGAAACAATATGTAAAACGTAAATAGCTTCCTAAACGTATCTGTTTTAGTGTGCTGTGAATCTGTGATTATATACGTTTCTCCATTAATCCCTGTTTACTTTTTGATTCATAAACAGAATCCAGGAGGTTTTCTCTGCTCCAAGCAAAAGGTTAGCTTGCTTGCTTAATTTGGTCGGACTCTGAAACTTATTTTCTTGATTGGTGCTTGTTTAACTGAGATGGTGGCTTTTCCCTGGTTTCCACTTAGGTCATTGACTTGCAGCAGACCGACCATTCTTGTTGTTCACATCTCGCAGGACCATTGGGACTTTGGTCCGATTTCTCTTAGCTGTAAGTGCCCACTGCCCAACCTTTCTATAATAATTTTCTTCTGTACGTAATATACTCCTATTGCTATTTGGGAAGCAGATGTGCTGTTTGATGAATTCTAATGAACTTAGGTGGGAGATTAATTGAAAGAAAGATGTATAGTCTGAAGGTAACTTTCTCTTTGTGCATATGCTTTTAAATCTTGAAACATTTTCTTCTTTATTTAATTTATTCTTTTCTTTTATTAAGATTAGACATGCCATTGGCATACTAGTACCCATTGTTGTTTAAAACAACTCTGTTTATAAGGCACTATTATTAGGCAAAAAGGTAGTCATATGTTGAGCAATAATGATAATGTACTATTTTTATTCACATTTTACTACTTTACCTTTGTCTCATGTGTTTCTGTGTGTGTCCGTCTCTAGCTATCGTATTTATGCTCCATTGATTGGTGTAACTAATGAATATTTTCTTGTGACATTGTAGAATTTAGTTGGGAGGATCTTAAGGTTGATAAATTGATCGGACCAAAATTATGCATCTTTTTATGGTCATTTTCCTATGCTTTTTGGGTATTTTATGCTTGATTATGCCTTATATTTGGTATATTTGTTTTTATAGGTGCTAAAGTGAAGAAAAGTGCAAAATTACCAATTTTGTATCTTTTTTGAGCCTTTTTGGATGATTATTTACACAAATATTTTCCAAGGACAATTTGGATGAAGAATGGAGCCAATATGATCGTGATTGAAGAGCTTGAAGAGTCAATTTTATCATCATAAGATTGATTTTCAAGAGTTTCAAAGGAGCAAAGTTGAATTTCAAGGCAAGAAGACATGTCAAGTGACGTTGGAGCACTAGAGCACATGGGGTGCGAGGCAAACCACATGGGTTGCCAAGCATGCCGCATGGGTGCCCAGCGCCAGTCGGACATGCCACCCAGCCACACATGGGCACTGTCAACCTGGGGCCTGAGGCCAACGCAAAAGCCAACGACATTGGCGCCCAAGGGGAGTCGGGGCCAGCCATGCACGCGCGCCAGACAGCCATCATATGTCACTTCACCTTGAAGCTTCTCCAATTGTTTCCAGATTTGGCGACCCTTCTGTATTTTGGCCATAACTTTTGATCTAGAGTTTTGTTTAAGGCAAATGAGTAGCCGTTGGAAAGCTAACTCTGAGAGCTACAACTTTTCATGTTTGGTCGAAGCCCAATTCGGACGTTTTCATGGATGAAAATGCCCCTGAAGTCAGCGGACAGAAACTGTCTTGGGCCTTTCTTGCGGGATTGATCCAATTGAGCCCAAATTCTTATTTGGATTAGCTTGAAGACTTGGAGAGCAGCCCAGCACGTCCTTAGGATTTGTTTAGCTCTAAATTAACCCTAAGCCACCCTCTATAAATATCCTCTTAAGTCTAAAACCCTAGAGACACCTAACCGAACATATCATACACATCTTTTCTCTAGGTTTTGCGATTTTGAGGAGGAGGCAGCCGCCCACCTCTTTGCTTTGTAAGTCTCTGCAATCCATGAGTAGCTAAACCTTTCATACTTCTTTTCCTTAGGTATTTTTGATTAATGAATCTTTTGTGAGACTTTTGTTCTTAATAATTTAATTTTTCTGTTTGAATATGTTTCTTATCTCTATACTTCATCTTATGTGTTCATATTTTGATTGATTTGTATGTGCAGCTTATCTTGATAGTATGAATACTATAGTTAGATTCAGTTGACTTAAGTTAAGTCGATGTTGCTCACAAATGACAATTGAAGTAGAAGTTCTAGATTCATTGGGGTATCAAACCTTGTTGAAATCTTTAGGTCGAGATGGAAATTAACGTAGGCAAGTTTGGTATTGATTTATCATGGATGTGGATAAGTAAAGCTTAATGCGTATTCTAAGGGTTGAAATAGACCTGCAATTAGAATATTTGTGATTAATTTTCAGCGAGATGCGGGTTAATCTTCATAGGATGTTGGAATGAGCATCATGTCTGATTCCTATACGAATTATTCAAATGGAGTTGTTTAAGATATTAAGAGGATTACTTTGTTTCATTGAAAATTGATCTCTACGTCTTAGGCTATATATCGATTTGGGAAAATTTATGATTCTTAATTGATTGCAATTTATGTCAAATTCATGTTTAGTGTCTATGATCCATGATTCAATTGATCAAATTACTTACCTAAAGGAGAAGAAGTATGTTTTTATCCCTTGATTTTCTCTTTAATTATTTTCTAGTTATTTAGTTTAAATTTATTTAAATTGTTTTCTAGTTTAATTTGATAATTCAAAATTCCATAAAAATCTCTTTTTTGTGAGGTTTTCTTTTGTAAGATTTACCTTTGATTCGATCATACCTTCCCTGTGGATTTGACCCCTACTTGCCCTAGCTATTTGTTATTGTTTTGTGGGGATTTATCTTGTGATTTGATCAACGACCGATCACAATTTTGGCGCCGTTGCCGGGGAAGGTTTAAGTTATTGAACGCAAATTATTACTTAAGAATTTTTTACCCTTATCCTTTATATTTTTCTTATTTTTCTTTTCAATTTTTAGTTTAGTTAATTCTTCCTTACTTTTTATTTTTTTCAAGTTACTTGTTATTGTTGGATTCTTTGTTCAAGTTCTTTCTAGGTGTTGTATGCTAAATACAAGGAGTAGTGGTACAAAGGACTTAGTATTCAATTCTGAGCCTGAACGTACACTCTTTGCACTAAGGAAGGAGAATTTGCCTAGAGAGCAAGGAGGAGATTCGTCAACACCAAGTTCTCAAGCTCGCTCTCCACGATCCACCACTTCTTCTTCAAGTTTGGAATCACAATCCCCAAGAGAAAACATGGCCGAAGAAAGCAACAACAATAGGACTTTGAGGGAACTTGCTGCCCCAAATGTGAGTACATAGCGCTTAGCAATTCAATATCCAACCAATGAAGAAAATTTTGAGATCAAGTCTGGATTCATTCAATTATTCCCAAAATTTCATGGTATGCCTGGAGAAGATCCACATCGACATCTCACAGATTTTCAAATTGTTTGTTGATCCATGAAGATACAAGGTATTTCTGAGGAGCAATTTAAACTTAGAACTTTTCCTTTTACCCTTATGGATCGTGCAAAGGATTGGTTGTACTACATGCCTAGTGGTTCAATCACTTCTTGGACGAGCCTTAAGAAATTGTTTTTGGAAAAATTCTTTCCTGTTCATAAAGCCTCCAGCATTCGAAAAGAGATAAGTGGAATTAAGCAATCCCAAGGCGAGACTATGTACGAGTTTTGGGAACATTTCAAGAGGATGTGCTCAAGTTGTCCAAATCCTCAAATTCCTCAACAATTGCTTATTCAGTATTTCTATGAGGGTTTACTCCTATTTGATAGATCTTCCATAGATTCTGCAAGTGGAGGGGCTTTCATCGACAAGACTCCCACCAATGCTTGGACTTTGATTGAAAATATGGTCGCTAATACACAACAATTTGGTACTCGAGAGAGTTGTGCACAAAGAGACGGAAACATTAGAAGAATCAATGAAGTCTCAACCCATTCCTCTACATTGGAGCAATGAATTGAAGAAGCAAATCAACAAATTGCTTTGCTCACTGATTTGGTCAAATCAAACTTATCAAGTGTGTCAAAGGTTTGTGGAATTTGTTCCTTAGGACATCACACGGATAAGTGCCCTAGTTTGGTCGAAGATGATGTTGAAGAAGTCAATGCTTTAGGAATGCAAGAGGGATTTCAAAGGAAGCAAGAACCATTTCCAAGGAGCTACAATTCTTATGGGAACCGAGGTGCTTATCAAGCAAGGCCAAACAACTATCCAAGGCAATCTTCACACTATTCTGAGGGAATGCAACAAATGAAGGAAACCATGGAGATCATCAAGAAGAAATTAGGTCAAGTGGCAAGTGATGTGAGTGAGCTCAAAGCACAAGGCCAAAACAAGATCCCATCTCAACCCAAATTTCCCCCTAAGGAGAATGTGAGTGTTATTACCTTGAGAAGTGGAAAGGAGTTGGAAGAACCATATCCAACAAAACCTACAATGGATGAAGGGACAAGCAATGAAGAAGATGAATTGCATGTGCTAGTGAAGGAGACCAAAATTGAAGATGATGAAACCAAAGCCAAAGAAACTTCTGTGGTCAAGTCCAAATTGGATTCAAAGAAGGAACCTTTTCCAACCAACTCAAGGAAATCAACGAAAGAAGATGATGATCAAGACATCTTGGACATTTTTCGAAAGGTCGAGGTCAACATCCCACTTCTTGATGCAATTCAACAAGTACCAAGGTATGCAAGGCTTCTTAAGCAATTGTGTACAAACAAGAAAAAGTTGCAAGGTAAGTTGAATGTTGGAGCAACAGTTTCTGCTGTTTTGCAAAAACATTTACCTCCAAAATGCAAGGATCTTGGTATGTTTTCAATTACTTGTTCAATTGGAAATACTATCATTAATAATGCTATGCTTGATTTAGGAGCATCTTTAAGTGTCATGCCTTATTCTTTCTATGAAACTTTAAAAATTGGTCCTTTAAAACACATTGATGTTGTTCTTCAATTGGCCGATGGATCTTTGGTACATCCCAAGGGTGTGCTAGAGAATATTTTGATTAAAGTGCAACATTTAATTTTTCCTATTGATATTTTTGTTATGGAAATGGAAGGAGAAATTACAAAGGATCAATGCCCTCTTTTTTTAGGAAGGCCTTTCCTAAGGACTTCTCACACCAAAATCGATGTTTTTGATGGCTCACTGACGATGGAGTTTGATGGTGATATAATTCATCCCAAACTTTCATCGAATTTATCTTTGAAAACTAATGATTTTGTTTGTGTAGTGGAAAAGTGGGTAAAGAATGAGTTAGGTGAAACATCTTCAACCATGACAAGTGAACAACTTTCAAAGGGGAGGCAAAAGATTGCAACTTTTCGACAACGCAAAGAGGAGAATTTTTGTCTAGCTTGGGGGAGATTCAAGAAACTTTGCGCCGAATGCCCTCAACATAGAATACCACATCAAATTTTGATTACCTACTTCTATCAAGGCTTAGGAGTGGATGATCAAATTCTTGTGGATAGCATCGACAACATTCCCTTGCTCGATAGATTTGTTGAAGACGCATATGAAGCATTGGAAGCTTTGACTCAAGCAATTGCACCTCCAAGTTGGATCGAGAAGAAAAACAAAGAGAAACTTGGAGAAAGAGGCAAATTTCCAACAACACGCGTGAAGATGTCAACAAGGAATTGAAGGAAGCTCGAGAGAAGTTACTCAAAATTGATGGAGCTATAATTGAACTTTTCAAAGCCATGAGTGACACTCTCAACATCACTGTGGGACTTTTGAAGGAGCACACTCAACGTTCCTTCACCAATGGAGAATAGTCCACGAGGATGTCTAGCCAAAGACATTAAATGAAGGCGCTAATTGGGAGGCAACCCAATACACTAACATCTATCCTTTTCTTTTGAATTTTCTTTTTCTTAGTTATAGGTCATTTTGCATTCTCAATTCAAGGGAATCGATCAAGCAATGGAGACAAGGAAAGGAAGCAAACATGAAGAGTAATTGGAGCTTACAGTTTGCATAAATAGAGAAGCTTTCTTGAACTTCAATCTCATTTAATTTCCTATATTTGATTGATTGATTGATGCATATCAATTAATTTTCTTGGATTGAATGTTTTTCCATGCATATTATCATTGTACAATTGTCTCATGCATCTCATACATATAGACTCTTAAGTGATAAGAACATAAGGTCAATCTTTTGATGGTCATCAAGTGGAATTTTTGGTGAAAATCAAGTGTTTTTGGATTAAAAGAAATTTGGAATATGGTAAGATTCTTGAATGGTAATTGAGTTGAAGTTGGAATTGAGTTTGGTAGCAAAAATTGCAATTGGAAGCAAAAATGAGGAACCAAGCCCGATCCCAGCTGGGGTCCAATGCCGTAAACCTGGGCACCCAGCTGGACAGCCCCAGTGCTGGAGGCCGATGCTGGCTGGGCGCCCAAGCGCTTTGTCTGAGCACCCAACCAAATGGCTTGGGCACCCAGGTGCCGCGGGCTGTGCGCAGACAGCGCCACGCACCTATGCCAAATGCCGAGCCCTCCAACACTTACAACCCATCACCCATCTCAAACACTATAAATACCACCCAACACCCACTTCAAACCCTTCAACACCCACCTTCATCCAAAACCCACTCAATTTTCTTTTCTCTTGCCTACATACACATATTCACTCACTTTAATTTTCAATTTTACTACTTTGTCACTTACAGATCATTTTTTTCATCTTTTTATCACCTCAAACACTTACCCATTAGATTATCCAACACTTTTTCCATTAAATCCATCAATTTCCCAAATTTTCAAGTTTTGGGAAAGTGGTTGTTTTCTTTGGATTCTTGTTTGGAGTGATTAGAAAGGAGATAGGAGATAGTTTGGAAGTTGATTGGAGCATTTTAGAGCATTGGGGAGTCCTACATTGGATCTTAAAGAAAGATTTTTCAAGAAACCCTACAAGGTAACCTAGTGCCCACCAAGTGTTCGAGAAAATGTCTAGAAGAGTGAGAGCAAGAGCATCAACATCCCAAGCCGCACCAATTGAGGAGGAATCTGCCATACAACCTTTCCTTAGTGTGCCGCCACCCATATTTGTTGATAATGAATGTCAAGAGTAGTATGAAGCAAGGTATCACAACTCTTTCATTATAGAAAAAGTGCTTCCAACCAACATTGATCAAGAACTTGGAGTGAGCCCATTGTTTGCCAATAGAGGTTGGGGATCACTTCTTCAAGTAGATGGAAACTACTATCCCAATTTGGTGAAACAATTCTATGCTAACATGGACAAGGAGCGTGAAGGTTACTCCTACACCATCAACACAATGGTCAAAGGTAAGTACATTGTAGTTGATGAGGAATACTTGTGCCGTTTACTTGATTTGAACAATGAGGGTAGTATGTTCTATTTTACTTATGTTAATGGAGAGCAAAGGACCGCCACCAAGAGCACATGGAAAAGGGATGGTGCTTTAAGGAGGTTTGACATTCCTCTTGGTATGGATAACCAAGGGAATAGAGAGGTAAGAGTTAAATATATGGAACCAAGGGATAGACTTGTGTGTTACTTATTGCACCATAATGTCATTCCTAGAAGTAGTAACAAGCATAAACTTCGCATTGAGGACTTCTATGTGGGTAGACAAGCTTTACCATGGATTAGGTCATTGTAATGGAATACTAATGGCTAGGTTGTTACTCTCAAGGATGTGGGAAGTGGTTCATTTTTCACATGAAGATAAGACATTTGTTTTCCCATTGTTGATTAGCAAGATTTTGGTCAATGAAGAAATTGAAGTCGATGGTGAGTATTGCTTCAACAATGAAGACAATGTCATTGATGTGAATTATTTAAGTCATTTGGGTTTAAGGAGGAGAGTTATTGCTAATGAGGTACATTGGTACAATGTGCAAAGAAGGACTTATGCACAAGGACTTGAACAATCACAAGGGACAAGACAACTATCCTTGGAAGTTGATGAAGAAAATTTCCAAGAGCTTACTATGAGAGAATTTCAACAACTCATGGTTCGAGAGATGAGGCAACATAGGAGTGAGATGAGAGCTTATATGGAAAGAATAGAGGACACCATACGTGATTCCATGGGTCAAAGGAGGCCAAGGAGAGGCCATTGATTCTTATCCTTAGGATGTCATATGTTATGAACTCTTTTATGTTTTGCATTTTTATCATGACATTGAATGCATTTGTATTTGTATTTGTATTTGTTCTATTTGGATCTTATGTAAGACTTATGTGTTTGGATGCTATGATTGATACTATGTTTGATTAATTTGCTTAGATTGAACTTCGACTTTCTTGGTGAATTAATTCTTGCATATGTTCAATTAGTTGGATTACCCCACTTATTGTGTTTATTGGTTGCTAGTGAGTAATTATTTGATTTGTCTAGAACACAAATTTCTTCTTTATAAGTGAAATTGTCATTTTGCACTTACTTTTCCAAAAATTTCAAAAACAGGTCATTGAATTTTTTGTCAACTTACTAGCACATCACACATTGAGGAGAATGTGTCTTTTAAGTGTGGGGGAGGAATTAGTCTATTTTCAAGATCCTATTTTCTTTTCTATCTTATTGATTAGAGACAAATTTTCAAAATTTTTGAAGAAAATTAAAAATTGTTTTGTATTTCTATTAAGTTTTGATTTAATTTCCATGAGTATAGTCTTTTGTAATATTAATTTTGTTTAGATACATTGAAAATATTTTTCAGATTTTCTTATGTATAATCTCATTCTTTGATTAAGAAATGTAATTAATAAGGTTTTTCATACCCAAAAATGTTTTGACAAGTGTATTACTTCTAGAACTTGTGTTGAATCTTGTGTACATTCATAGAAGTATGTCATGGATAAGTCAAAGACTAAGTGTGGGGGTATGAAGGGTAGCTAAAATCTTTTAAAAAAAGAAGTGTTTTCATGTAAAGAGGATAAGAGATATTTTCTGCTAAAAAAAAATTAAATTAATTAATCCATTGTTGTTACTTTTTTCTTTAACAAAAGGAGTTAGTAACACTTGGAAAGAGGATAAGAGGCATGGCATGCGGAAATATTGTCCCTCTTGAAAAAAATGAGTGTTAGTAACCTCAAAATAAAGGGAGCTAGTAGCCCCAAAATCCAAATCATGAACACTTCTAAGGTTAGTAACCTTGCTTTCTTAAAATAGGCCATCCTTTTAACCCAGTCTAATCTTTGATTAATATCCATGATATTGCTTTTTCTTGGAAATAGATGTAAATACAAGCTTATGGTAAGTTTTCTTTGTCAAATTCATCCAAGGTATATTGATCTTAGAAACTACATTATTGATTGGAGTGATTTTGTGCATAGCTAATTTGAATCTTGTGGTCTTTGTATTCTTACTAACTTGTATTGCATTTGACTAGAAAATGTAGATTAAATTCTTATTTGTTAGAAGTACATTGTTTTCTAAAGTTTGATGTCTCTAGTTAATGTTTACATAATGTTTGTGGGTATCGTTCTAGTTAAGTAAACCCTCAGGAGACTATAACTCGTCCTTTATAGACGTATAAAGGTTTAAAAGCTTGCGACACAAGCTAAGTGCCGCCGTACACCTACGAAAGTGGAATCAATATGTTGTTTAGTTTAGGACTAACATTTTTTTTCTTAGGATTAACCTTAGTTTGATAGGGACTAGCAAAGCTTAAGTGTGGGGGAAATATGATCGGACCAAAATTATGCATCTTTTTATGGTCATTTTCCTATACTTTTTGGGTATTTTATGCTTGATTATGTCTTATATTTGGTATATTTGTGTTTATAGGTGCTAAAGTGAAGAAAAGTGCAAAATTACCAATTTTGTATCGTTTTGGAGCCTTTTTGGATGATTATTTACACAAATATTTTCCAAGGACAATTTGGATGAAGAATGGAGCCAATATGATCATGATTGAAGAGCTTGAAGAGTCAATTTTATCATCATAAGATTGACTTTCAAGAGTTTCAAAGGAGCAAAGTCGAATTTCAACGCAAGAAGACATGTCAAGTGACGTTGGAGCACTGGAGGACATGGTGTGCGAGGCAAACCACATGGGGTGCCAAGCATGCCGCATGGGTGCCTAGCGCCAGTCGGGCATGCAACCCAGCCACACATAGGCACTGTCGACCTGGGCCTGAGGCCAACGCCCTGGGCGCACAAGCCAACGACATCGGCGCCCAGGGGGAGTCGGGGCCAGCCATGCGCGCGCGCCAGACGGCCATCATGTGTCATTTCACCTTGAAGCTTCTCCAATTGTTTCCAGATTTGGCGACCATTCTGTATTTTGGCCATAGCTTTTGATCCAGAGTTCCGTTTAAGGCAAATGAGTAGCCGTTGGAAAGCTAACTCTGAGAGCTACAACTTTTGTGTTTTGGTCGAAAATGCCCCTGAAGTCAATAGACAGAAACTGTCTTGGGCCTTTCTTGCGGGATCGATCCAATTGAGCCCAAATTCTTATTTGGATTAGCTTAAAGACTTAGAGAGCAGCCCAGCACGTCCTTAGGGTTTTTTTAGCTCTAAATTAACCCTAAGCCACCCTCTATAAATACCCTCTTAAGTCTAAAACCCTAGAGACACCTAACCGAACATATCATACACATCTTTTCTCTAGGTTTTGCGATTTTGAGGAGGAGGCAGCCGCCCACCTCTTTGCTTTGTAACTAAACCTTTTATACTTCTTTTCCTTAGGTATTTTTGATCAATGAATCTTTGGTGAGACTTTTGTTCTTAATAATTTGATTTTTCTGTTTGAATATGTTTCTTATCTCTATACTTCATCTTATGTGTTCATATTTTGATTGATTTGTATGCGCATCTGATCTTGATAGTATGAATACTATAGTTAGATTCAGTTGGCTTAAGTTAAGTCGATGTTGGTCACAAGTGACAATTGAACTAGAAGTTCTAGATTCATTGGGATATCAAACCTTGTTGAAATCTTTAGGCTGAGATGGAAATTGACGTAGGCAAGTTTGGTATTGATTTATCATGCATGTGGATAAGTAAAGCTTAATGCGTATTTTAAGGGTTGAAATAGACCTGCAATTAGAATATTTGTGATTAATTGTCAGCGAGATGCGGGTTAATCTTCGTAGCATGTTGGAATGAGCATCACATCTGATTCCTATACCAATTATTCAAATGAAGTTGTTTAAGATATTAAGAGGATTACTTTGTTTCATTGAAAATTGATGTCTATGTCTTAGGCGATATAACGATTTGGGATAATTTATGATTCTTAGTTGATTGCAATTTAAGTCAAATTCATGTTTAGTGTCTATGATCCATGATTCGATTGATCAAATTACTTACCTAAAGGAGAAGAAGTATGCTTTTATCCCTTGATTTTCTCTTTAATTATTTTCTAGTTATTTAGTTTAGATTTATTTAAATTGTTTTCTAGTTTAATTTGATAATTCAAAAATCCATAAAAATCTCTTTTTGGTGAGGTTTTCTTTTGTAAAATTTACCTTTGATTCGATCATACCTTCCCTGTGGATTCGACCCCTACTTGCCCTAGCTATTTGTTATTGGTTTGTGGGGATTCATCTTGTGATTTGATCAACGACCGATCTTAAACCTTGGGACAATTATCTTGGCCATAGTATTAAGGCGCCAGTTGGGAGATGGCACAAAGGTATAATTTTGTCTTATAGGTTCTTCGAGGAATCGAGTTTGGAAGAAAGAGAGCATGTTGAGAAATTGATGGAATACCAGGTTTCTAACTTAATCTATGCTGTCAATTGCTTATTACTATGTGTCACTATGCTTTTGTCTCTCGGAAATGTCTCCTAATTTGTATGTTGTTTATTGTTTGCAGAACAAAAGAGGTGGAAAAGTGAAGCTGCAGTCTATATATCAGCCCCTAACTGAGTTCGATCATGCCGAGAAAGGAGATGCATTATATGGTGAATTGAATTTAGTAGTGCTAAGATTAACATATGTTCCTTTTCTTATTTGACTGTCTTATTGTGCTTTGAATATTTCTCGAACATTCACTTGTTGTTCATTGAGCATTTGGGCATTTGGACAGCATATGATAATGTTAAATAAGTTCAAAGTAGCTAAAATGTGCTTTAGGTGATAGTATTATATGGGTGATTGAATTTGCTTTAGGTGATAGTATTATACGTGACTAACAGTTGTAATATGTGTGTGTTTAAAAAGTACTTCCAAATTTACTAGTTGCTATTATTTCTTGCTGCAGGAAATGTTTCTCACACCTGAGTGGGTTCAAGAATTAAGGTGGACAGTGCCTTGTCTTTTGCAAGAGTATTTGAAGAAACCAGAAGATTATTTGGCTCATCTTCTTGGTCATGGTAATATAAATATACATTATTTAATCTTTAAAGTAAGAGGTTTCTCATGGAATAAAAATATAATGATAATAAAGAGAAGGGTGCATGATTGTGCCTGTGGGCATGTATACTATGAATAATATTTTATCGTTTTGCTTCAATGTCCATGTTTATTTCATATTTGTTGTGGCAAAAAAGAGAGAGCCACATAAAAACTATGATTGAGGATCATTGCCGCCTGACAGTAAACGTTATTCCTTGACTCCTATTATTTTTTGCTTTTCACTTTTTATTGTTGTATAATTAACTTACACATTTTTTAATTTTATGTTGCTGAAATTATGATGACTTCACAGGGCTAAAGGAGTCTGATTTTGTTGCTGAACTATGTCGGAGTATGATTCTTTTTTTGTCACAGTTGTAGGTTTGATGCTGTATGATTCTCTCAATACTTCACTTTCGAGGGAGGATTACCAGAACGTATGTGCCACTGGCTGCCTTTTACAAGTTAGTCTCTACATCTAATTTTTTCCCTTTCTTTTATTGTGTTGTTAACTTCAATCCTTTTTGAAGTGCCTATAATGGGCTAGGAACAATTTTGTTGTGACTGGAAAATTAATTTTAATAATGTTGAACAGATGGATGATTGCCAGGCAAATTCTGCTCTTACATTACTTATAGGGAGCTCCCTATGTCATTAATTGGTCTTTGTTGTGATTTGTTGCTTAAGTGTGCCATCCTTTGAATTAGTTTAAGTTACCCTACTCGTTAGGCAAATGGGTCATAGTACGCTTGGGTCATAGTTTAAGTTACCCTACTCATTAGGCAATGGGTCTGTGCTTCCCAAGAGTACGCATGAAGAGAGGATCAAGGAAAATTTTGATGTCTTTGACTGGTCTATTCCTGAGGACTTATTTGCCAAATTTTTTTGAAGTGAAAATTGATACTGCTATGGAATGTGTTATAATTTGTTAATTTCTCCATTCTAATGCATTTTCTTTGATGCAGGTAATGCTTTGAAGCAACTCTTTTCATGAAGCAAGTTCTATTTCAATTTGATAGGAAAGAAAACTGGAAGTTTCATCCAAGTTTAATTTTTTTGGCCTTTTTAGTCATAATTGAATGGATCATACAATTGTTAGCTGGATGTAAAATACTATTAAAGTAATAAATTAAAATTTTTTATATTATATCTATGAGCAGATAATTTATTTTTTTTAAAGAATTACTTTGAAATAGTGGCGTTTGTGTATTGAAACACCGCTATATTTAATTTGAGATTTTTTTAAAAAAAAAATACTTAAAAAACTTAGTCCTGTCGGAAAAATTGTATGAGGGCGTCTAAACGCCTCTATATGACGACGGTTAGACGCCGTTATAAGGATAACAGCGTTTTTATCTAAGACGCCGTAAAATAACGACATTTTTTATAACGGTGCCTGTGGCGGCGCCTTATCAGACGACGTTATATGTAAAAAAACATGTCACTATATGTAAAAAAAAAAGCGCCGCTATTTCACTGTTTTTCTGTAGTGATTGAAAACTAAGGATTACATAGTTCAATTTCAAAGAAGGATTAAAGAAACGTCAACAACTTGGATGGAGGAAGCATGCACACGAATGCCAATACCTAGAATAAGCTTTTCTTAACCTTTCTCCTTCTTAGTTGTTCTTCAATTGATGATATCTTTACTTGATGAATTGAACATGTTGATTCTTTGTTTTGAATGGTATTTCATGCATCATTTTGTATCTTTGCATTCATGTATATTCACATATCATTTGTAGTCTTTTATAGATTTTGTATTAAATTATTTCATGTATCTCATACATATAGAATCTTAAGTGATAAGAGTTCGAAACCCTCAATTGTTTTAAGGATTTTTGGTAAGAGACAAGTGTTATTGGATTGAAGAATTTTGGGAATTTTGCAAGAGTTTGGAAGATATTTAACTTTGGGACATTAAAAGTTGAAGTTTCAAGTTGGTAGGAAGAATGCAAGGGAGAGCACATGGGAAGCAAAACCCGACTCAATCAGGGCCTCCAGGTAGATTGCCTGATCACCCAGGTCGGAAACTCTTAGCACCCAGCTGCCCTGCATCAAGCACTGAGGCCGACTGCCACTAGGCACCCAGGTCGAAAACCTAAGTACCCAGTTGGATTGCCTGAGCACCCGGATGCCGAACACTGAGTTAGGACAGTGTTGAAGACCCATGTGCCCAAGTCGAGCTCCCCAACTCCCAACAGCCATCACCCATCTCCGACACTACAAATACCACCCATTATCCACATTCAATTCTCCAACACCCATCTCCATCCCAACCCTTTTTCATTTTTCCTCTTTTACCTCCAATTCAAAATTCACTCACTTTAATTCTCAAGTTCACTACTTTATCACTTACAAATTATCTCTTTCATCTTTTTATCACCCAAAAACACTTACGGATTAGATTATCCAACACCTTTTCCATCAAAATTCCTCAAGTTCTCAAATTTTTAAGTTTTGGAAAAGTTGTAGATTTCTTTGGGTTTTTGTTTAAAGCGGTTAGAATGGAGATAAGAGATCAGTTTGGATTTGATTGAGGAGCTTTTGAGCATTGGGAAGTGCTACATTGGATTAACAAGTGGTATTTTTCAAGAAACCAAGGTAGTAAGGAAGAACCTAAGTATAAGCTTCGCATTGATGATTTCTATGTTGTTGATGAGCTTTGTAATGGATTAGGCCGTTGTAATGGAATGTCAATGGCTAGGTTGTTACTCTATAGGATGTGTATTGTTTCAGTCATTTGGATATTAAGAGAGGAGTCATTGCCAATCGTGCACGTTGGTACAATGTACATCGTAGGACTCATGAACAAGGACTAGAACAACCACATAGGAAAGTACCACCACCCTTGGAAGTTAGTGAAGAAGTGAATTTCCAAGAGGTACCTATGAGACAATTCCAACAACTTTTTGTTCGAGAGATGAGGCAACATAGGAGTGAGATAAGAGCTTATATGGATCGAATGGAGGAGATCATGCCCACATGGGCCAAAGGAGACCTAGGAGAGGCCGATGACTATTATCCTTAAGATGCTATGTATTTTGTATTTTATCATTTAGATTTCTTATGAATTGCATTTTATCATGACATTGGATGCATTTTTCTTTATGTATTTTAATTTGTATTTGTCTTATGTTTATTTTGGATCTTATGTGAGACTTAAGTGTTTGGATGCTAAGATTGATAATATGTTTGGATTAATTTGCTAAGATTGATCTTCCACTTTCTTTGTGAATTAACTCTTACATGTGCTCAATTAACTTTGATTGCCCCACTTATTGTGTTTTGGTTGCTAGTAAATGATTATTTGATTTGTCTAGAATTTTGGGTCTTCTTTATAAATCAAATTGTCATTTTGCACTTACTTTTCTTTTTTGTCAAAATTACTAGCACATCACACATTGAGGACAATGTGTCTTTTAAGTGTGTGGGAGGAATTAGTTTATTTGAAAGATCCTATTTTTCTATTTTTCTATCTTATTGACTAGAAATAAATTTTTCAAAATTTTTGAAGAAAATTGAAATTGATTTTGTATTTTTAATAACTTTTGATTTAATTTCCATGAGTATAATATTGTGTATACTAATTGGCGCAACGTGCGGGTCCGGGGGAACCCTACCGAAACGACTTGGAAAGGAGGAGTCGCCACTAATCTTTTTTGCCTTGGTGTGATTAGCCACCTATCCAAATTGCTAAGTCTAATATTACCCTAAGCCTGGCGAAGGTAATACTAAACCTAACACAGTCTACTTAACCATAGTCTACAGGTCCGGGAGTCGGTTACGCTCGGGGAAGGATTAGCACCCCCAAGACGCCCTTCAAACGACGGTACCTCTAGTCTAAACTAAATCTAACGGGTTTAACACTAAACAGTTGTTTTATCTTGATTATTATCAAAAAGGGTTATAAAAGAAAAGAAAATCATTTTTTCAAACCCATGTCGAGAATTCGAAGAATATGATCGAACGATCGTCGATTAATTCTGTTTTCGATTCTCTTTCACTGTCTGTTCTCTTGTTGATCTTTTTCTCTTCGAAAAAGAGATTTTGAAAATGCTGTGATAAAACCTTTTATTTTTGTTCTTAAAGTCTTTTACTTTGCTTTGAAAACTTCCATTTTAGTCTTCCTAAAAACGGCGAGAAAATCTTCTTTTCTTATCTTTGGAAAATCTTTTCCATCTTTTATTGATCTACTAATCCTAAGACTAAGTTTGATTTGAATTTGAAAACTTCTGTTTAATTCTTGAAAACTCTTAATTACCAATTTTAATTTCTTTTGAAAACTGAATAAGAGAACATAATTGAGAAAAACATTTTTGCATACCCCATTTTATTACATCTTTTAATTTTCTGGTTTTTCCATTTTTTTCATTTTTCTTTTCTTTTTTTCTTTTTCTTCAAATTTTGACCTGAATATTAACTAATGCATGTATGAAATGATGAATGCAAGGTCCGGTTTTATTAGTTGATTAATAAAAGGAGTTTACTTGAATTGACCTTCACGAACCTAGCCTGGCCCTCCAGGGATATTCGTGAAAGCCAATCAATCTCGGAGCGAAATCTCAAAAGATCGTGCTCTTGCACCTTTACCCGAGATCTGCCTGTCGTAGTTAAAAACATCCCTTCATTAATCAAAATTCATAATGGTGGCATGAAATGCAAACAATTATAATAAATTGAAAATAAACATGAATGCGGATACTTAATCATGCTGGACTCTAACTAAATCTAATTTTTATTATTCTAAATCTAATTAACTCGATTATTTAGGAAATTAACACTAATTCTAAATTAATTATGAAGTTGAACCATTAATAAAACTAAATCTTACATTCAGAGACTCAATTGAACTCACATAAAAAACCATAACCTAATTGTACTAAAAGCAGGTACCTACATGAGCACAGGAACAACTTATAGTATTTATGTGAACTAAAAGCCAACAGAAAGGACCTAAATGCACCTAAATAGAAACTCAATTGGAAGAGGGTTTAAGATTAACCGAATTGGGTTGGGTTGCTCTTTGAAATGACGCCATTTCATTTATTTTCCTCTCTTTTCTTTTTTTTTCTCTTCTCTTTTCTTCTTCTTCTCTCCTTCCCCTAGCTTGAACCGAACCCTAGCCTTCCTCTATAATAACCAGCACCGCCGATTCATTTCTCCTTCATCAATGCCTCCATCGTCGCTGATGTCACCGTCGTCGCCTACATTGGCTCAAGCATCGCCGCTGTTTCCAATGCCACTCGTCACCTCCAGCGACCCTCACTTCTTCCCTTTCTTCCCCGAGTCTCCCTCTCTCCGTCCTCAAACAAATCGTGATCGAGCCAAAAACAACCCTATTTTTATGATCATTTTCCTATGTTTTTTGGTATTTTTATGTGGAATTTAACCCTATTTTGCAAGTATTTGTGTTTTTAGGTCTTGAAGAGAAGAAAAGTGGAAACTTATTTTTTTTCACTCTTTTTGGAGCTAAATTGATGACTTTTTGCACAAATATAGACTTAGCAACTTGGAGTGAAGATTTGGAGATTCGAAGTTCGTGTTTGAAGATAATTTGGAGATTTGAAGACCAATGAAGAATTATTTCAAGAAGTAAGAATTGAAGATTTGGAGCTTAATTGCAAAGGAATGAAGACAAGTCCTGAACAAGCCCGGAAGCTATGGAATTTTGGATATTTTATATGGGATAAAACTCAGCCCATATAAACTCACAATTGGAGCTAAAATCCCAATTTGTGCCACACAAGTCCAAGGAAATATCCAAATCCCGTAATTTCCTGCAACTAGTCCTATTTGGACTAGGATTCATCGCAGTATCGGTAGAAATGCCATAACTTTTTGCTTAGATGTCTGTTTTAGGCTCGTGAGTAGCCGTTGGAAAGCTAATTCCGAGATCTACAACTTTCCTTTGAAGTCCAAAGCCCAGTTCTGCCATCTTCAAGTCCGATTCTACCGTCTAAGTTTCTGCAGAAATCCAGAAAATTTCAGGATCCTATTTTGACTTGGATTCTACTCTAGGAAGACTTTTAATCCAACTTGGAGTCTAAGTTAGACCCTAAAACGTCCTAGAGTTCTATCTTAGATAGAATAGGAGTCTTTAGGTTATTTTTCCACTATAAATAGCCACCTTATGTAACCCAATCCCACACAATTCTCTTTCATCTCTTTCTTAGAAAATATTCTAGTTCTTTTTCTCTAGTTTTAGGTTAAGGGTGTCGACACCCCTTCTTCTTGAAGAGGGATGCGATATCCCTTGTGTTGTCAAGGGAGGATTTTTCCTCCAAGTTCTGTAAGTTTTCTTAAGCCTATCATGGATTTTTCCAAATCCATGAGAAGCTAAATTCTTAATACTTCTTATCCTTTGGTGAACTCAATCAATTGATTATGGTGAGATTTCTGTGCTTATAATTTGATATTAGTTTTTGATAGGTCGTAGGCGAGTCTCTGTTTTATTTTATGATCTTGATAATTACGTAGTTAGAGCTGCGGCTAATGAAATAGTTTGATAGATCTATAGTTAAGTCAAACAATACGGTTAGTTCTTGAGTTTGACCGTTTGGTAACAAATTAGGTATGCTTAGCCACAGCCTAATGGGACAAACTTACCACTGACCGAGAAATTGCTTGGTACCTGGTTTTACTTTTGTATGCATGTGTGAAAAATTAATTGTTCTTAATGCTTTATTCTTAAGTGGTCTTTAAGCCCTAGAACGGTAATTGATTGCTGAAGGAATAAAAGGGATAACTTAGTCTTAGTCGGCACTTTATCTAATATACATGTTAGGTTCGCCCAGACCAATATCTTAGAGGACAAAGTATTGAATTCATCTTTTAAATCAGGGATCCATAGTTAAATTGATTGATTCATACTATTGGAGAAGAAGTATGCCTTTTAATTATTGTTTTCTTTAGAATTTGCTATAGATTTAGATTTAATTTACTTTGCTTTATTTTAGTTTAAATTGCTTTCTTAAAATCCCCTGTTTTCTGTTTTAAAACTAATTTTTGGAAAAGGTTTGTTCTTGGGAATAAAGTTCTTCACCCTTCTCTGTGGGATTCGACCCCTACTTGCCCTATCTACTCAGTTAGGTTTTGTGGGGATTATTTTATGGTCATTGACGACACGATCATAATTTTGGCGCTGTTGCCGGGGAATGGATTTAGGAATAGATCCAAGAATTAATCTGCTCTAGAAATTTTGTTTTTCAGTTTTTTCTAAAAAAAAATGCGTTTTTCTAAAAAAATAAATAAAAATTAGGGTTTGCTGTTAAAACAAAAGTGCGTTTTTCTGTAGAAAAAAATTTTATTTTCCGTTTTTAATTTTTAATTGTTGTTTAAGAACTGTTACTGCTAATTTTCTTTTTAGTTTTGATTTTGATTTTTCTAGAAAGCTGCATGCTAAAGACAAGAAGTAGTGGTATAGAAGGTTTAGAATTCAATCCTGAGCCTAAAAGAACACTATTTCAATTGAGGAAGGAGACACAAAGCCGACAATCAGAAGAGGAGTCATCCAATTCAAGTTCTCAACTTAGTTCTCCTAGATCTGCTGCTTCAACATCGTCAGAAGACATGGCTGAACCCAAATCAACATCGCCTGATCAGATTTCTAAAGGAAGACAAAGGATTGCCGCTTTTCAACCCCTTATAGAGAAGAAAGATCGAGAGGAAGAAGCCAAGAAAGAGCTAGAAGTTAACAACAATCCAAAAGTTACAATAACCGAGAAGAAAGATGCTGAAGAAGACTTTCCAACCAAGAAGTCCGACATAATTCCACAACATAGAGCAAGAGTTGGAAACATTCAGCAACGCAAGGAGGAAAGTTTTCCTCAATACTGGAAATGATTCAAGACAATGTAGAATGAATTTCCTCAACATGGCTTTAGTAGGAGACGCCTGGTTCAAGGTTTTTATTGGGGCTTAAGAGACTCTGATCGAGTGATTGCTGAGACTCTTACGTCAATCTCATTGTTCGACAATAACATTTATGATGTGTATGATGCATTGGAGACTTTAGCTAATAAGCCGAGTTCCTCAATTCCAAGTATGAAGAGTATTGGCGAATCAAGTCACCAAGTGAAGATAGCTAAGCATCAAAGGATACTAAGGAGAGAGGAGAAGAAGATGGAAGCAAAAGCATTAAGAGAAGCTGCTAAAGGATATGATCGAGCTATTCGAGCACAGATGAAAGGACACAGCCCGGCCAAGCCCGTGCCTCACCAACCGGCTACAGCCCGGCCATCCACTTCTCATGGCCGGCCTACACCAGCCATGTCTACGCCAGCCCGTGCACAGTGCCAGGCCTCTGCCGCGCCACATGCCCGGCCCTGTCAGGCCATTGCCGCACCACCCGTGCCTCATGCCCGGCCCTGCCTGGCCAAAGCCGCAAATCCGCCCGCGCCTAGCCCAGCCTTGTCCGCACCAGTCGGCGCCACTAGCATTCCATGCTCGGCCATAGCTGCTTCCTTCCGAGCCTCCACCACACCAAGTCCGGCCATGTCCGCGCGTTTCCTAGCTTCATCTGCTGCACTTCCACGCCAAGCCAAGTCAAGTCCGACCATTACCCGGCCAAGCACACCAAATGTCGCGCCATCTCAAGTTTCAACCAAGCCACAGCTGGCCAAGTCTGCTTCCAACCGAGCCATTGCCAAGCCACCACCACCCAAAGTTGCAACACCCCCAGTTTTCACCAAGCCAGAACCGGCCACGCCCGTGCCACTTCAAGTTTTTACCATGCCACCACCAGCTTGTGCTGCTTCAAGGCTTTCGATCCTTTCGAGACTTGATAAAATTCAAGACCAAATTCTCAATACTCTCAATGAAGGTCTCATCGTTAAGGATCTATTGAAGGAATACACAAAATTCCTTTATACCTTTAAAGAATAATTTTCTTTAAGGCAGTCTAGCAAAAGACCTTAAAGAAAGGCGCTTATTGGGAGGCAACCCAATGTTTTTACTAACCTTAATTTTTCTTTGTTTTATTTTTCTTTTCTTTTTAGGATTCCATCCCAAGGAAGAACAAAAGGAGCTTTCAACAACATGAAGCAATCGAATGGAGCTTATGCTAAACCACTAAGTTTTCTTAAACCTTAGCTCCATTTAATTTTTCTTGCAATGCTTTGATAGTTTTGTTTTGCTTTTTCTTTGATATGAATTTCATATAGATCATATAAGGTTTAGATATGCATATCATATTTTGCTATGATTTCCACACTTGAATTAATACATTGAGGACAATGTGTCTTTTAAGTGTGGGGGAGAGAGTCTGCATACATAGAAAACTGCATTAAATTTTTCGAAAATTTTGACAAAATTTTGAATTTTTCATATATATATTGAGTTATTGATTTGATTTATGATTGAAGATAATTAGATTATTAAGAATGTTTGATTTATTGATTGATTTATAGCATGATATCTTATTTCTTAGAATTAGGTATAATTGGAGTCTGTGGTAAGAGTTTATTGTTCATTACTTCTATGATTGCCTATTTCTAGAACTTGTGTTTAACTTTTATTGAAATTACACTTATGAGAGTATTTTATGGATATGTCAAGAATAATTTTGGGGGACTATCTATATAAAAGGGTAGTTTAAAAAAATCTTTTTCAAAAAATAAAAGAGAAGTGTTTTCATGCAAGAGGAGAAGAGGTATTTCTGCTATAAAAAAAATCCATTGTTGTCACTCTTCTCTTCAAAGAAAAGGAGTTAGTAACCCTTGGGAAGAGGATAAGAGGCATGGATCGGTAGAAATATTGTCCCTCTAGAGTGCTAGTAGCCTCAAAATAAAATAAAGGGCGTTAGTAAACCCCTAATCATGAACACTTCGAGGTTAGTAACCTCACTTTTCTAAAAATCAATTACCCTTTGAAAATCATTATAACCCATGCAAAACTCTTGATTTGTATTAGTAATATGCAATCCTTTGAGTAATGGAGATAAAGATGAAGATACAAGCTTATGGAAAGAAGTAGTTATAGGATGTGATGAATGATAAGTGATTAGAACTACTTTAATTATGGTTCTTAATAATCAAGATGCTTGCTATTTCTTGATCTTTTGAATTGAGTACTCTTATTATTCTTTGTTATTCTGATTTCATGATTGAATAAATCCTTGATATATGTATGCATTCAAAATTGATTTTTTCGAAAAGATTGGTTTTTTAAAGCCTTTGAACTAATGTATGTTTATAGTTTTTCACTAACCCATGAGTCTACCGAGTCAGTCTTAAACATGTTTGTGGGTATCGTCCTAGTTAAGAAAACCTCAGGTGCATAACACCTCCTGAGTACCTCTATCAGTCTCAGGTTTAAATGGCTTGCGTCACATGCTAAGTGCCGCCATACACCTACGAAAGTGGAATCTTTATTTGCATTAGGATTAGGTTTTGTTTGCATAGTTTTCTGCATTAGTTTGCTAGGGACTAGCAAAGGTTTAGTGTGGGGGAAAATATTATCGAGCCAAAAACAACCCTATTTTTATGATCATTTTCCTATGTTTTTTGGTATTTTTATGTGGAATTTAACCCTATTTTGCAAGTATTTGTGTTTTTAGGTCTTGAAGAGAAGAAAAGTGGAAACTTATTGTTTTTCACTCTTTTTAGAGCTAAATTGATGACTTTTTGCACAAATATGGACTTAGCAACTTCGAGTGAAGATTTAGAGATTCGAAGTTCGTGTTTGAAGATAATTTGGAGATTTGAAGACCAATGAAGAATTATTTCAAGAAGTAAGAATTGAAGATTTGGAGCTTAATTGCAAAGGAATGAAGACAAGCCCAGAACAAGCCCGGAAGCTATGGAATTTTGGATATTTTATATGGGATAATACTCAGCCCATATAAACTCACAATTGGAGTTAAAATCCCAATTTGTGCCACACAAGTCCAAGGAAATATCCAAATCCCGTAATTTCCTGCAACTAGTCCTATTTGGACTAGGATTCAGTGCAGTCTCGGTAAAAAGGCCATAACTTTCTGCTCAAATGTCCGTTTTAGGTCCGTGATTAGCTGTTGCAAAGCTAATTCCGAGATCTACAACTTTCCTTTGAAGTCGAAAGCCCAGTTCTGCCATCTTCAAGTCCGAATCTTCCGTCGAAGTTTCTGCAGAAATCCAAAAAATTCCAGGATCCTATTTTGACTTGGATTCTACTCTAGGAAGACTTTTAATCCAACTTGGAGCCCAAGTTAGACCCTAAAACGTCCTAGAGTTCTATCTTAGATAGAATAGGAGTCTTTAGGTTATTTTTCCACTATAAATAGCCACCTTATGTAACCCAATCCCACGCAATTCTCTTTCATCTTTTTCTTAGAAAATATTCTAGTTCTTTTTCTCTAGTTTTAGGTTAAGGGTGTCGACACCCCTTCTTCTTGAAGAGGGGTGCGATATCCCTTGTGTTGTCAAGGGAGGATTTTTCCTTCAAGTTCTGTAAGTTTTCTTAAGCCTATCATGGATTTTTCCAAATCCATGAGAAGCTAAATTCTTAATACTTCTTATCCTTTGGTGAACTCAATCAATTGATTATGGTGAGATTTCTGTGCTTATAATTTGATATTAGTTTTTGATAGGTAGTAGGCGAGTCTCTGTTTTATTTTATGATCTTGATAATTACGTAGTTAGAGCTGCGGCTAATGAAATAGTTTGATAGATCTATAGTTAAGTCAAACAATACGGTTAGTTCTTGAGTTTGACTGTTTGGTAACAAATTAGGTATGCTTAGCCACAGCCTAATGGGACAAACTTACCACTGACCGAGAAATTGCTAGGTACCTTGTTTTACTTTTGTATGCATGTGTGAAAAATTAATTGTTCTTAATGCTTTATTCTTAAGTGGTCTTTAAGCCCTAGAACGGTAATTGATTACTGATGGAATAAAAGGGATAACTTAGTCTTAGTCGACACTTTATCTAATATACATGTTAGGTTCGCCCAGACCAGTATCTTAGAGGACAAAGTATTGAATTCATCTTTTAAATCAAGGATCCATAGTTAAATTGATTGTTTCATACCATTGGAGAAGAAGTATGCCTTTTAATTATTGTTTTCTTTAGAATTTGCTATAGATTTAGATTTAATTTACTTTGCTTTATTTTAGTTTAAATTGCTTTCTTAAAATCCCCTGTTTTCTGTTTTAAAACTAATTTTTGGAAAAGGTTTGTTCTTGGGAATAAAGTTCTTCACCCTTCTCTGTGGGACTCGACCCCTACTTGCCCATGATAGGACCAAAATTATGCATCTTTTTATGGTCATTTTCCTATGCTTTTTGGGTATTTTATGCTTGATTATGCCTTATATTTGGTATATTTGTGTTTATAGGTGCTAAAGTGAAGAAAAGTGCAAAATCACCAATTTTGTATCTTTTTGGAGCCTTTTTGGATGATTATTTACACAAATATTTTCCAAGGATATTTTGGATGAAGAATGGAGCTAATATGTTCGTGATTGAAGAGCTTGAAGAGTCAATTTTATCATCATAAGATTGATTTTCAAGAGTTTGAAGCAAAGTTGAATTTGAAGGCAAGAAAACATGTCAAGAAGTGTCATAGCACTGGAGTACATGGGTCGCGAGGCAAACCACATGGGGTGCCAAGCAAACCACATGGGCGCTCAGCGCTAGTCGAGACATGCCACCAGCAACCACATGGGAGCAGGCGACCTGGGGCCTGAGAGCAACGCCCAGGGCGCACAAGCCATCCACATGGGCGCCCAGGGGTAGTCGGGGGTCATGCCGCGCGCGCGCCACCCAGCAGCCATGCGTGCCTTCACCTTGAAGCCTCTTCACTTGTTTCCAGATTTGGCGACCTTTCTGTGTTTTGGCCATAACGTTTGATCCAGAGCTCCGTTTGAGGTGTATGAGTAGCCGTTGGAAAGCTAACTCCAAGATCTACAACTTTTGTGTTTTGGTCGAAGCCCAGTTTTGCCGTTTTCATGGACGAAAATGCCCCTGAAATCAGCAGACAGAAACTATCCTGGGCCTATTTTGCGGGATTGATCCAATTGAGCCCAAATTCTTATTTGGACTAGCTTGAAGACTTGGAGAGCAGCCTAGCACATCCTTAGGTTTTGTTTAGTTCTAAATTAACCCCAAGCCACCCTCTATAAATACCCTCTTAAGTCTAAAACCCTAACACAACCTAGAAACTATCTTTTCTCAACCCTAGCTCTAGGATTTGCGATAGGAAGAGGAGAGGCAGCCGCCGGCCTCTAGCATTGTAAGTCTCTCATGGATTGCTTGCAATCCATGAGTAGCTAAACCTTTTATACTTCTTTTCTTTAGGTACTTTTGATCAATGAATTATTGGTTAGACTTTTGTTCTTAATAATTTGAGCTTTTTCTGTTTGAATACGTTTCTTATCTCTATGCTTCATCTTATGTGTTCATACTTTGATTGATTTGGTGCGCAACATATCTTGAGATTTATGAATGCTATAGTTAGATTCAAGTAGCTTGAGTTAAGCTAAAGTTGGTCCAAGTAACAATTGTAATTCTAGGAGTCCTAGGTTCAATGGGATATCAAACCTTGTTGAAATCTTTAGGCCGAGATGGAAATTGACGTAGGCAAGTTTGGTATTGATTTATCATGCATGTGGATTAATAAAACTTAATGCTTGTTATATGAAGGGCTGAAACCATAGATTATAACATTTGAGGTTAATTGTCAGCGAGATGCGGGTTAATCTTCTTAGCATGTTGGAATTAGCATCACGTCTGTTCCTATACCAATTATTCAAATGGAGTTGTTTAATATGTTAAGAGGATTACTTTGTTTCAATGAAAGTTGATGTCTACGTCTTAGGCTATATACCGATTTGGAGTAATTTATGATTCTTAATTGATTGCAATATAAGCCAAATTTATGTTTAGTGTCCATGATCCATGATTCACTTGATCAAAGTAGTTACCTAAAGGAAAAAAAGTATGTTTTTATTCATTGTTTTTACTAAACTTTCTTTTAAATCTTTAATTTGGATTTCTTTTAATTGTTTACTAGTTTAATTACTCTATTTTGAAAAACCCAAAAATATCTTTTCTAGGTTAGAATTTCTTCTGTAAGATTTAACTTTGATTCGTACCTTCCCTGTGGATTCGACCCCTACTTGCCCTAGCTAAGTAGTTATTATCTATTTGTTATTGGTTTGTGGGGAATTTATCTTGTGATTTGATCAACGATTCGATCACAATTTTGGCGTCGTTGCCGGGGAAGGTTTTAGTAATCGAAGGCGAATTATTACTTAAGAATTTCTTATCTTTATCCTTTATATTTTTCGTTATTTTTCTTTTCAATTTTTAGTTTAGTTAATTTTTCATTACTTTTTATTTTTCCAAATTACTTGTTATTCTTGGATTCTTTGTTTAAGTTCTTTCTAGGTATTGTATGCCAAATACAAGGAGTAGTGGTACCAAGGACTTAGAGTTCAATTCTGAGCCTGAGCGTACACTCTTTGCACTAAGGAAGGAGAATTGTTTCGAGACCAAGGAGGAGATTCGTCAACACCAAGTTCTCAAGCTAGCTCTCCACGTTCCACCACTTCTTCTTCAAGTTTGCAATCACAACCCCCAAGAGAAAACATGGCTGAAGAAAACAACAACAATAGAACTTTGAGGGAACTTGCTGCCCCAAATGTGACTACACAGTGCTTAGCAATTCAATATCCAACCAATGAAGAAAATTTTGAGATCAAGTCTGGATTCATTCATTTATTGCCAAAATTTCATGATATGCCTGGAGAAGATCCACATCGACATCTCACATATTTTCAAATTGTTTGTTCATCCATGAAGATGCAAGGTATCTCTGAGGAGCAATTCAAACTTAGAACTTTTCCTTTTACCCTTATGGATCGTGCAAAAGATTGGTTGTACTACATGCCTAGTGGTTCAATCACTTCTTGGACGAGCCTTAAGAAGTTGTTTTTGGAAAAATTCTTTCCTGTTCATAAAGCCTCAAGCATTCGAAAGGAGATAAGTCGCATTAAGCAATCCCAAGGCGAGACTATGTATGAGTTTTGGGAACGTTTCAAGAGGTTGTGCTCAAGTTGTCCAAATCATCAAATTCCTCAACAATTGCTTATTCATATTTCTATGAAGCTTTACTCCCATTTGATAGATCTTCCATAGATTCTGCAAGTGGAGGGGCTTTCATCGACAAGACTCCTACCAATGCTTGGACTTTAATCGAGAACATGGCCGCCAACACACAACAATTTGGTACTCGAGAGAATTGTGCACAAAGAGATGGAAACATTAGGAAGATCAATGAAGTCTCAACCCATTCCTCTACATTGGAGCAACGAATTGAGGAAGCAAATCAACAAATCGCTTTGCTCACTGATTTGGTCAAATCGAACTTATCAAGTGTGCAAAAGGTTTGTGGGATTTGTTCATTAGGACATCACACGGATAAGTTCCCTAGTTTGGTCGAAGATGATGTGGAAGAAGTCAATGCTTTAGGAATGCAAGAGGGATTTCAAAGGAAACAAGAGCCATTTCCAAGAAGCTACAATTCTTATGGGAACCAAGGTGCTTACCAAGCAAGGCCAAACAACTATCCAAGGCAATCTTCACACTATTCCGAGGGAATGCAACAAATGAGAGAGACCATGGAGATCATCAAGAAGCAATTAGTTCAATTGGTAAGTCATGTGAGTGAGCTCAAAGCACAAGGCCAAAACAAGATCCCATCTCAATTCAACAAGTACCAAGGTATGCAAGGCTTCTTAAGCAATTGTGTACAAACAAGAAAAGGTTGCAAGGTAAGTTGAATGTTGGAGCAACAGTTTCTGCTGTTTTGCAAAGACATTTACCCCAAAATGCAAGGATCCTGATATGTTTTCAATTACTTGTTCAATTGGAAATACTATCATTGATAATGCTATGCTTGACTTAGGAGCATCTTTAAGTGTTATGCCTTATTCTTTCTATCAAACTTTAAATGTTGGTCCTTTAAAGTATACTGATGTTGTTCTTCAATTGGCCGATGGATCTTTGGTACATCCCAAGGGCGTGCTAGAGAACATTTTGATTAAAGTGCAACAATTAATTTTTCCTATTGACATTTTTGTAATGGAAATGGAAGGAGAAATTACAAAGGATCAATGCCCTCTTTTGTTAGGAAGGCCTTTCCTAAGGACTTCTCACACCAAAATCAATGTTTTTGATGGCTCATTGACGATGGAGTTTGATGGTGATGTAATTCATCCCAAAGTTTCATCAAATTTATCTTTGAAAACTAATGGTTTTGTTTGTGTAGTGAAAAAGTGGGTAAAGAAAGAGTTAGGTACAACATCTTCAACTATGACAAGTGAGCAACTTTCAAAGGGGAGGCAAAGGATTACAAGCTTTCGACAACGCAAAGATGAGAATTTCCACCTAGCTTGGGAGAGATTCAAGAAACTTTGTGCCGATTGCCCTCAACATAGCATTTCACAACAAGTTTTGATCGAGTGCTTCTATCAAGGATTAGAAGTCGATGATCAACTTCTTATGGATAGCATCAACAACATACCCTTGTTCGATAGGATTGTCAAGGACGCATATGAAGCATTGGATGCTTTGACTCAAGCAATTGCACCTCCAAGTTGGATCAAGAAGAAAAACAAAGAGAAGCTTGGAGAAAGAGGCAAAATTTCCAACAACACGCGTGAAGAAATCAACAAGGAATTGAAGGAAGCTCGAGAGAAGTTACTCAAGATTGATGGAGCCATAATTGAACTTTTCAAAGCCATGAGTGACACTCTCAACATCACCGTGGAACTTTTGAAGGAGCACACTCAACGTTCCTTCACCAATAGAGAATAGTCCATGAGGATGTCTAGCCAAAGACATTAAATGAAGGCACTAATTGGGAGGCAACCCAATACACTAACAACTATCTTTTTCTTTTGAATTTTCTTTTTCTTAGTTATAGGTCATTTTGCATTTTCAACTCAAGGGAATCGATCAAGCAATGGAGACAAGGAAAGGAAGCACACATGAAGAGCAATTGGAGCTAACACTTTGCATAAATAGAGAAGCTTTCTTGAACTCTAATCTCATTTAATTTCCTATGTTTGATTGATGATTGATGCATATCAATTAATTTTCTTGAATTGAATATTTTTCCATGCATATTATCATTGTAAAATTGTCTCATGCATCTCATACATATAGACTCTTAAGTGATAAGAACATAAGGTCAATCTTTTGATGGTCATCAAGCGGAATTTTTGGTGAAAATCAAGTGTTTTTGGATTGAAGAATTTGGAATATGGTAAGATTTTTGGATGGCAATTGAGTTGAAGTTGGAATTGAGTTTGGTAGCAAAAATTGCAAAAAGGAAGCCAAGCCCGATCCCAGCTGGTGTCCCATGCCACAAGCCTGGGCACCCAGCTGTAAAGCCCCAGCGCCCAGCCGCAAGTGCCGGCGCTGGAGGCCGACTCAGGGTGGGTGACCAGCTGCTTTGCTTGAGCACCCTGCCGGTTGGCTTGGGCACCCATGTGCCCTGGGTTGTGCGCAGACAGTGCCTAGCACCCATGCCCATGCCGAGCCTTCCAACACCTACAACCGATCACCCATCTCAAACACTATAAATACCACCCAACACCAACTTCAAACCCTTCAACACCCATCTTCATCCAAAACCCACTCAATTTTCTTTTCACTTGCCTACATACAAATATTCACTCACTTTAATTTTCAAATTTCACTACTTCATCACTTGCAAATCATTTCTTTCATCTTTTTATCACCTTAAACACTTACCCATTTGATTATTCAACAGCTTTTTCCATTAAAACCATCAATTTTTCAAATTTTCAAGTTTTGGGAAAGTGGTTGTTTTCTTTGGATTCTTGTTTGGAGTGATTAAAAAAGGAGATAAGAGATAGTTTGGAAGTTGATTGAAGCATTTTAGAGCATTGAGAGTGCTACATTGGATTTCAAAGAAAGATTTTTCAAGAAACCCTACAAGGTAACCTAGTGCCCACCAAGTGTTCGACAAAATGTCGAGAAGAGTGAGAGCAAGAGCATCAACATCTCAAGCCGCACCAATTGAGGAGGAAACCACCATACAACCTTACCTTAGTGTGCCGCCACCCATATTTGTTGATAGTGATTGTCAAGAGTGGTATAAAGCAAGGTATAACAACTCTTTCATTATAGAAAAAGTGCTTCCAACCAAAATTGATCAAGAACTAGGAGTTAGCCAATTGTTTGTCAATAGAGGTTGGGGATCACTTCTTCAAGTAGATGGATACTACTATCCCAATTTGGTGAAGCAATTTTATGCCAACATGGACAAGGAGCATGAAGGTTATTCCTACACCATCAACACAATGGTCAAAGGTAAGTACATTGTAGTTGATAAGGAATACTTGTGCCGTTTGCTTGATTTGAATAATGAGGGTAGTATGTTCTATTTTACTTATGTAAATGGAGAGCAAAGGACCGCCACCAAGAGCAAATGGAAAAGGGATGGTGCTTTAAGGAGGTTTGACATTCCTCTTGGTATGGATAGCCAAGGGAATAGAGAGGTAAGAGTAAATACATGGAACTAAGGGATAGACTTGTGTGTTGTTTATTACATCATAATGTCATTCCTAGGGGTAGTAACAAGCATAAGCTTCGCATTGAAGACTTCTATGTTGTAGACAAGCTTTGCCATGGATTAGGTCATTGTAATGGAATACCAATGGCTAGGTTGTTACTCTCAAGGATGTGGGAAGTAGTTCATTCTTCGCATGAAGATAAGGCATTTGTTTTCCTATTGTTGATTAGCAAGATTTTGGTCAATGAAGGAGTTGAAGTTGATGGTGAATATTGCTTCAACAATGAAGACAATGTCATTGATGTGAATTGTTTAAGTCATTTGGGTTTAAGAAGGAGAGTTGTTGCCAATGAGGTACATTGGTACGATGTGCAAAGAAGAACTTATGCCCAAGGACTTGAACAATCACAAGGGTCAAGACAACCATCCTTGGAAGTTGATGAAGAAAATTTCCAAGAACTTCCTATGAGAGAATTTCAACAACTTATGGTTCGAGAGATGAGGCAACATAGGAGTGAGATGAGAGCTTATATGGAGAGAATGGAGGACACCCTACGTGATTCCATGGACCAAAGGAGACCAAGGAGAGGCCGATGATTCTTATCCTTAGGATGTCATATGTTATGAATTTTTTTATGTTTTGCATTTTTATCATGTCATTACATGCTTTTGTATTTGTATTTGTAATTGTTCTATTTGGATCTTATGTAAGACTTATGTGTTTGGATGCTATGATTGATACTATGTTTGATTAATTTGCTCAAGATTGGATGCATACTTTCTAGGTGAATTTGATCTTGCATGCGCTCAATTAATTTAGATTGCCCCACTTATTGTTTTATTGCTAGTAGTAAGTTTGCTTGATTTATTAGATTGGGTCGACACTTTCTAGATCGAGTCTTACTTGTGCACTTCATTTTTCCAAAAGCTTCCAAAACAACATGTTTTGAAATTTTTTGTCAAAATACTAGCACATCACACATTGAGAACAATGTGTCTTTTAAGTGTGGGGGGAAGAATTAGTCTATTTTCAATATCCTATTTTCTTTTCTATCTTATTGATTAGAGACAAATTTTTCAAAATTTTTGAAGAAAATTAAAAACAATTTTGTATCTCTATTAAATTTTGATTTAATTTCCATGAGTATAGTCTTTTGTAATATTAATATGGTTTGAATACATTGAAAGTATTTTTCAAATTTTCTCATGTATAATTTCATTCTTTGATTGAGAAGTGTAATTGATAAGGTTTTTCATACCCAAAAATGGTTTGAAAAGTGCATTACTTCTAGAACTTGTGTTGATTCTTGTGTACATTTATAGAAATATGTCATGGATATGTCAAAGACAAAGTGTGGGGGTATGAAGGGTAGCTTAAATCTTTTAAAAAGAAGTGTTTTCATGTTAAGAGGAGAAGAGATATTTTCTTGCTTAAAAAAAAATAAAATAAAATAAAAATATTAATTAATCCATTGTTGTCACTCTTTTCTTTAACAAAAGGAGTTTGTAACCCTTGGAAAGAGGATAAGAGGCATGGAAAGCGGAAATATTGTCCCTCTTGTAAAAATGAGTGTTAGTAACCTCAAATAAAGGGAGCTAGTAGCCCCAAATCATGGACACTTCTAAGGTTAGTAACCTTGCTTAGAAATTTTGAGCTATTTATGTTAAAACCCATCTTAATTTTTGATTAATATCTATGATATTACTTTCTCTTTGGAAATTGATGAAAATGCAAGCTTATGGTAAGTTTTCCTTGTCAAATTCACCCAAGGTATGTTGATCTTAGAACTTGCATTATTGATTGGAGTGATTTTGTGCATAGTTAATTTGAATCTTATGGTCTTTGTACTCTTACTAACTTATATTGCATTTGACTAGAAAATGTAGATTAAATTCTTAATTTGTTAGAAGTACTTTGTTTTCTAAAGTTTGATGTCTCTAGTTAATGTTACATAATGTTTGTGCGTATCGTTCTAGTTAAGTAAACCCTCAGGAGACTATAACTCCTCCTTTATAGACGTATAGAGGTTTAAAGGCTTGTGTCACATGCTAAGTGCCACCGTACACCTACGAAAGTGGAATCAATATGTTGTTTCGTTTAGTCGCTAACCTCTTTTGTTTTCTTAGGATTAACCTTAGTTTGCTAGGGACTAGCAAAGCTTAAGTGTGGGGGAAATATGATCGAACCAAAATTATGCATCTTTTTATGGTCATTTTCCTATGCTTTTTGGGTATTTTATGCTTGATTATGCGTTATATTTGGTATATTTGTATTTATAGGTGTTAAAGTGAAGAAAAGTGCAAAATCACCAGTTTTGTATCTTTTTGGAGCCTTTTTGGATGATTATTTACACAAATATTTTGGATGAAGAATGGAGCCAATATGTTCGTGATTGAAGAGCTTGAAGAGTCAATTTTATCATCATAAGATTGCTTTTCAAGAGTTTGAAGCAAAGGAGCAAAGTTGAATTTCAAGGCAAGAAAACATGTCAAGAAGTGTCATAGCACTGGAGTACATGGGTCGCGAGGCAAACCACATGGGGCGCCAAGCAAACCACATGGGCGCTCAGCGCTAATCGAGACATGCCACCAGCAACCACATGGGAGCAGGCGACCAGGGGCCTGAGAGCAACGCCCTGGGCGCACAAGCCATCCACATGGGCGTCTAGGGGGAGTCAGGGGTCATGCCGCGCGCGCGCCACCCAGCAGCCACGCGTGTCTTCACCTTGAAGCCTCTTCACTTGTTTCCAGATTTGGCGACCTTTCTGTATTTTGGCTATAACTTTTTATCCAGAGCTCAGTTTGAGGCGTATGAGCAGCCGTTGGAAAGCTAACTCCAAGATCTAAAACTTTCGTGTTTTGGTCGAAGCCCAATTTTGCCGTTTTCGTAGATGAAAATGCCCCTGAAGTCAGCATACAGAAACTGTTTGTTTAGCTCTAAATTAACCCTAAGCCACCCTCTATAAATACCCTCTTAAGTCTAAAACCCTAACACAACCTAGAAACTATCTTTTCTCAACCCTAGCTCCAGGATTTGCGATTGGAAGAGGAGAGGCAGCCGCCGGCCTCTAGCATTGTAAGTCTCTCATGGATTGCTTGCAATCCATGAGTAGCTAAACCTTTTATACTTCTTTTCCTTAGGTACTTTTGATCAATGAATTATTGGTGAGACTTTTGTTCTTAATAATTTGAGCTTTTTCTGTTTGAATACGTTTCTTATCTCTATGCTTCATCTTATGTGTTCATACTTTGATTGATTTGGTGCGCAACATATCTTGAGATTTATGAATGCTATAGTTAGATTCAAGTAGCTTGAGTCAAGCTAAAGTTGGTCCAAGTAACAATTGTAATTCTAGGAGTCCTAGGTTCAATGGGATATCAAACCTTGTTGAAATCTTTAGGTCGAGATGGAAATTGACGTAGGCAAGTTTGGTATTGATTTATCATGCATGTTGATTAGTAAAACTTAATGCTTGTTATATGAAGGGCTGAAACCATAGATTATAACATTTGAGGTTAATTATCAGTGAGATGCAGGTTAATCTTCTTAGCATGTTGGAATTAGCATCACGTCTGTTCCTATACCAATTATTCAAATGGAGTTGTTTAAGATGTTAAGAGGATTACTTTGTTTCAATGAAAGTTGATGTCTACGTCTTAGGCTATATACCGATTTGGAGTAATTTATGATTCTTAATTGATTGCAATATAAGCCAAATTTATGTTTAGTGTCCATGATCCATGATTCACTTGATCAAAGTAGTTACCTAAAGGAAAAAAAGTATGTTTTTATTCATTGTTTTTACTAAACTTTCTTTTAAATCTTTAATTTAGATTTCTTTTAATTGTTTTCTAGTTTAATTACTCTATTATGAAAAACCCAAAAATATCTTTTCTAGGTTAGAATTTCTTCTGTAAGATTTAACTTTGATTCGTATCTTCCTTGTGGATTCGACCCTTACTTGCTAAGTAGTTATTATCTATTTGTTATTGGTTTGTGGGGAATTTATCTTTTGATTTGATCAACGACTCGATCACCCTATCTACTCAGTTAGGTTTTGTGGGGATTATTTTATGGTCATTGACGACACGATCAAACCGTCACCTCCTCCACCTTTTGCCACCGTAAACCGCCAGTACTGAACCCAGAAGCACCATTAAAGAGCCCTCTCCTTCTCCTTTCTTCCGATCTTACCACAAGAGCCTCAAACTCCACACAAACCCACCTGAACCTAACTACCCGAAAGCCCAAAGTTCCAATTCCCGGCGGCTTCCGCTGTAGCTTCACCAACTAGCTCTCCTCTTTCTAATTCGCCACCTAATTTCAAAAGAAAGCCCCTAGAGAGAAAATCCCCAAAATTTTGCGATGAACCCCATTTTCCACTTTTGAGTGAGAAAGAGATATGATAGAGGGAGAGAGAGAGAGAGAGTCTTGGAAATTTTAGTGTGTATTCGGTGAAGAAAAATGAGAGTTTTCGATGGAAGAGATAGAGTCAAGTCAGTAGCTAGTTTAGAGAGTTGAGAGAGTCTCAAGAGAGATATCCCCTCCTTTTGTGTAGCAACCAAGTCTAAAGATAAGATCCTTTCCCCCATTCTTTCGGTTAGCTGTAACTTTTAATTTCCCCTGTTCTTTATTTTCCTTCTAACAAACTTTCTTGTCCATTTGCCCAAGTGGCTCGGCTGAACATGTTGAGATAAGATCAGAGAGAATTGATGTGCTGGATGGGGTGAGCTGGCCACAGTGTGAGGTGGCTTTGTGAGGGAAATTCTTTCATTCTCTTTCTTGTAACTACTTGGGAAATTTGTTACTGTTGATCATTTTAATTCCCTGGATTGTATATTGGTAGTCTCACTTGTAACTGCTCTTGATACATGATGAAACAGTGATGATCTTTTGCTGGCTGTATGATGGTTAAAATTAAAACTCTAAAGTTATATAAAATGTCATGAATGTATATGCATGAATTTACACTAAATGGGACTGTTAGAACATTGGGAAAGTATGCATACAGTATAAATGCCTAGGACACATGCTCTGTTTTTGTATTTTTGATTACTCTCACAATGAAAAGATATGTGCTTAATGTGAATGTATGAGACTATTTATTGAATGCCATAATAATTACTGGAAATGCGAGGATGCAAGCTACGAAAAAATGCTATTAAAACTATGTTCTGATAATCTTCATTACAATGTGACATGGTTAATGAGGAACTGATTTGAATGCCTTTGTATGCTGAAATGCACTAAAATGTATGTTTATGGAATGCGAATGTCCTACTTCATGCTTAATTAAAATGTCTAAATTTTAAGGGTGCAGTGCTATGTGACTCGATAATCATGACCAATGTATACTATGCTAGAACTAAACTTACCACTATGATAAAGTGCAATGGAGTGTTTGCTAAAAATGCCTTGAGTTGAAATAAAATGCTGATAGTGTTCATCTTTTTTGTGTTTTCATTATCTTTTTTTCTGAAAAATGCATGTGCTTACTTCTAAATGAAACTATGTAGCATAAACTAAGTAAAAAGTGCATGAACTTGTGACTGAAAAGACTTTGAAAGTTGTTGTTTTGAGTGGTTTCAGCTTCCCTATCTCTTCTTGCTTTGGTCCAACTGACTAAGTAACTATTGTGCTGATCTGCTTTTTTATTTACTTGTTGTCCTATCCTGCTGGTTTCATGTTTGAAATGCTTGCTACAATTTGCAATATGTCTGTGTCCTTGTGAACCTGATGTGGCTCAAATGAGAATATCTGCTGTTGATTGAATTGAGCTACCATTTTGGCTTTGTATACTGCACTATGATGCCCTTGCAGAAACTTGAGACATTGCACAATTCAACACCGATGTGCGAAAGCATCAGCATGAGGTTTCACTAGGATGCGACCTCATCATGAAATCAAGCATCATTCTGAGTCCCGTCCTTTGATTGTTTCACACCAGTCATGTATTTTTGAATTAGGCAAATACAAATGTAAATGACATATTTTTGGTCTTCGATAACTAAGTGATCGAGCTCAAATTATGCATGTTTTTATAGCTATTTTTATATACTTTTTGCTATTTTTATGTGTTTTTACCATATTTTGTTAGTATTTGTGTTTTTAGGTCCTGAAGACAAGAAAACTGAAAACTTATTGTTTTTCACTCTTTTTGGAGCTATTTTGGAGACTTTTTTACTCAACTATGGATTTAGCCATTTGGAATGAAGATTTGAAGCTGCGAAGTTCATAATTGAAGATATTTTGAAGATTTGAAGAATTAATTCAAGAAGCAAAATTGAAGATTTGGAGCTTTATTTGCAAAGGATTGAAGACAAGCCCTGAAGTTGAGGATTTTTGGATTATTTATATGGGAATATACTCAGCCCATATAAACCTATAATTGGAGTTAAAATCCCAATTAATAGGCCCCATATCCAAAATAATATCCAAATCCCGCATTAATCCCGTAGATTTGCGATATTAGCCCAGTTTCAGCGCAGTCTTCGTAGAAAGGCCATAACTTTCTGCTCAGATGTCCGTTTTAAGCCCATGAGTAGCCGTTGGAAACCTAACTTCGAGCTCTACAATTTTATTTTGAAGTGCAAAGCCCAGATCTGCCATCTTCAAGCCCGAAATTCAAGTCGAAGTTGCTGCTCAATTCCAGAAAATTCCAGAAAATTCTAGAGTCCTCATCTAACTTGGAGACTACTCTAGGATGACACCTAATCCAACTTGGAGACCAAGAAAAGCCTAAACCGTCCTACCCTATTTTTCCACTATAAATAGCTACCTCCTGTATCACAAATCACATACTACACAATTAATCTCTCATATAGTTTTATTCTCTTTTTCTACCTTTCTTTAGTTTTTAGGTTTTTCTCTAGTTTTAGAAGGGGGAGAAGTCGACACCCTCTCTAGCCATAGAGGGGTGCGACGTCCCTAGGGTTTTCAAAGGGGAGATTCCGCCTCTCCCAGTCTTGTAAGTATTCTTATGCCTCTCATGGATTTTCCTAAATCCATGAGTAGCTAAATCTTTAATACTTCTGATCCTTTGGTGATTTCAATCAATTGATTATGGTGAGATTTCTATACTTATAATTTTGTGTTAAGTTCTAGATGATAGTAGTCAAAACCCTGTTTTAATTTTATGATTCTGAATCTTATTTGAGTTATGTGGTCACTAACGATGTAAGAGGAAGGTTTATAGCTAGATCAGGCTTAGAATTAATCACTCAAGTTTGATTGTATGTAGCAAATTAGGTTTGTTTGATCGCTGCTTAATGGGTGTTTGTCTACCGGAGGGCGAGAAATTTCTCTTCGTATGGTTCTACTTGTAGGCATGTGTGTAAAATTAACTGTTCTTAATGCTTTGTTCTCAAGTGATCTTTAAGCCCTAAGAAAGTAATCGATCGCTGAATGAGGGATAACTGCAGCTTTGATCGGCCTCTTATCTAAAATACATGTTGGGAAACCTATATCAGTTGTCAGTCAAGAATAAGATGCGAAATTCACCTTTTAAATCGAGGATCCATAGTTAATTTGATTGAATGATACCACTGGTGAAGAAGTATGCTTTATAATTATTGTTTGCTTTATTAATTTGCTTTAGATTTTAGATTTAGATTTAGATTTAGATTTGCTTTGCTTTTTAGTTTAATTGTTTTCTTCATAATTGTTATTTTTACAATCCCCTGTTTTTCTGTTTGATTTTTGGAAAAGATCTTTCTATCTTTTAATTGTTCATCACATAAACCTTCTCTGTGGGATTCGACCCCTACTTGCCCTAGCTATTTTAGTTAGTTATTTGTGCGGATTATTTTTATGGTCATAGACGACACGATCATAAATTTTGGCGCCGTTGCCGGGGAAGGGAATTGAATTGAGAGAAAGTGAAGAGAGATTAGATCCAAAAATTAATTTTTTGTTTTTGTTTTTCCGTTTTTTCTAAAAAAAAAATTGTTTTTTTTGCGTCGATAAAAAAAAAAGATTTTTTCCGTTTTTTCCGATTTTTCTAAAAAAAAAATTATTTTTCCGTTTTTAAAATTAGGGTTTCCGATTTTTCTTTAAAAAAATTAATTAATTTTCCTTTTTCCGTTTTTCCTTTTAAAAAATATATATATATATTTTTATTTTTTCTGTTTCTGCTTTTAATTTTTTATTTAAGAATTGTTACTGCTGATTTTTCTGTTTAGTTTTGTTTGATTTTTCTAGGAAGCTGTATGCCAAAGACAAGAAGTAGTAGTACTGAAGGTTTAGAATTCAATCCTGAGCCTGAAAGAACACTATTTTAGAAGAAGTAGAAGACACAATGCCAATTACAAGAAGATGAGACATCCGATTCAAGTTCTCAACCAAGTTCACCTAAATCTGCTGTTTCAACATCGTCAGAAGACATGGCTGAAGAAGAACAACCCAAAACTCTAAGAGAGTTAGCTGCACCAAACGTCAACACCAAACGCTTAGCCATTCAATATCCAAATACAACTCAAAACTTTGAAATTAAATCTGGATTTATTCAGATTTTACCCAAATTTCACGGTTTGCCTGGAGAAGATCCTCACCGACATCTTACTGATTTCCAGATTGCCTGCGCATCTACAAGTATTCAAGGTATTCCTGAAGATCAATTCATGTTAAGAACCTTTCCGTTCACTCTTATGGACCGAGCAAAAGATTGGTTGTACCTACTACCCACTGGTTCAATCACATCTTGGACGAGCCTTAAGAAGCTGTTCTTGGAAAAGTACTTTCCTGCACACAAAGCATCAAGTATAAGGAAGGAGGTTTGCGGAATTAAGCAACGCCATGGAGAAACAATGCATGAATATTGGGAACGTTTCAAGACACTTTGTGCGAGCTGCCCCAATCACCAAATCAATGAATAGTTGCTGATCCAGTACTTCTACGAAGGATTACTACCGTTGACAGATCTTCCATCGATTCTGCAAATGGAGGAGCCTTCATCGACAAAACTCCTGCCGAAGCTTGGTCTTTAGTAGAAAACATGGCTGCAAACACTCAACAATTTGGATCTCGAGAAGACTACGCAAGAGAAGGCCCTATCAGAAGAATTAATGAAGTTTCAACCTCATTGGAGCCACAACTTCAAGAGACGAATCAGCAAATCGTTTTGCTCACTGATTTGTTCCATGCGAATTTTTCAAGTGTGCCAAGGGTTTGTGCGACTTTGGAAGACAACAAACAAGGAGTCAATGCCGTGGGATTACAAGGAGCTTATCAAAGGAAGCCTGAAACTTATTGGAGACCTGATCAACCGAGTCAACAATATGGGAATCAAGGTAATTTTCAAGGAAGGCCTATGAATTTTCAAAGACATAATTTTCAAACTTTACAAGCCATTGAGTTACAACAAATCAAGGAAGCTATGGAGATGATGAGAAAGTGGACAAGGTCAACAAAGGATTCCATCACAATCAAAGGTACCTCCTAGAGAGAATGTCAGTGCAATTTCTCTAAGGAGTGGAAAAGAGTTGCAAGACCCTTATCCAAACCATGCTGCACATCAACAAGAAGAAGGAGAGCCGAATTACACCAAGGAAGATTTACAACTACCTGCCGAAATCAAGATTGAAGATGAACCCAACAACAAAGGAGCCGCGCCGATTGAAGATTTAAATAAGGAAGATGCCGTAATTCAACCCAAAGGAAAAGGTGTGTGCGATACCAACAAGCCTAAAACCGATTCAAACCTAATTCCTTTTCAATCAAGATTGAGGAAGTCAAAGAAAGAAGATGATGATCAAGATATTTTGGAGATATTCCGAAAAGTTGAGGTCAACATCCCACTTCTTGATGCCATTCAACAGATTCTGAATTATGCAAAGTTCCTTAAGCAACTTTGTACCAACAAGAAGAGATTACAAGGTAAATTAAGCGCTGGAGCTAATGTCTCTGCTGTGCTTCAAAAGAATTTACCTCCTAAGTGGAAAGATCCAGGTATGTTTTCTATTACTTGTTCTATTGGAAGAAGTATTATAGAAAATGCGATGCTTGATCTTGGTGCTTCTTTAAGCGTGATGCCTTATTCTTTCTACAAATCTTTAAATCTTGGTCCATTGAAGAATACTGATGTTGTTCTGCAATTAGCTGACGGATCTTTGGTTTATCCCAAAGGTGTTTTAGAGAATATCTTAATTAAAGTTGAGCATTTGATTTTTCCAATCGACATATTCATCATGGATATGGAGTATTCGAAAGATCACTGTCCTCTTTTATTAGGAAGACCTTTCCTAAAGACTTCTCATACCAAGATTGATGTATTTAATGGTGCATTGACCATGGAATTTGATGGTGAAGTCATCCACCCAAGAATTTCATCTTAAGTGCCGTTAAAATCTAACAATTTTGTTTACATTATAAGTTCTAAGTTTGTTAAGAAAGGAGCCATTGAAGATTCTTCATCAACAAAGCCTGATCGGATTTCTAAAGGAAGACAAAGAATAATGGACATTCGACAACGCTACAACGAGACTTTCCACCAATTTTGGAGGAGATTCAAGCAGCTGTGTGCCGATTGCCCTGATCATGGATTCAAGGAAGAAATTTTAATCCAATTCTTCTATGGAGGATTGGGACTTAAAGATCGAGTTCTTGTTGATTCTTTCAGTACTAAACCATTGCATGAAAGAACCCCGGAGAGAGCATTCAATTTTCTTGAAGAATTATCTCGGAAGACGAAATCTTCAACCTCCCATGAGAAGAAAGATCGAGCAAAAGAAGTCAAAAAGGAGCCAGAAGTCAACAACAAAGAAGTTCAACCGCCCCTGAAGATCGATCAACCAAGCAATTCAACTAAGAAGCAAGATATAGACCTTGAACATCGAGCTAAAGTTGCAAGCGTTCTTCAACGTAAATTGGAGAATTTTCCCCAATTTTGGAAAAGGTTTAAGAAGCTATGTGCTGCTCATCCTCATCATGGTTATGATCAAAGAAGATTGGTTCAAATCTTCTACTAAGGATTAAGAGCTTCTGATAGATTGTCTGTCGACACTCTTATCTATATTCTCCTGTTCGATCACAGCACTGCTGACATATACGAAATAATGGAGAATTTTGCCCAGATCATAACCAATACATCGAAGGAAGCTGCTCAAGGACTCAGCCCGGTTAAGGCCGTGCCACACAAGCCAGTATGCCCGGATGAACCCCGGCTATCGACCTCACATGGCCGACCAACACCGGCCAAGGCATCTCAAGCTTGTGCGACATCAAGCCTTGCTGGCCACACCCGAGCCACATGTCCGGACGCCACCAGCCGATGCCGTGCCATCTACCCGGCCCAGCCAGGCCACTGCCGCGCCATCCGTGTCGCCTGCCCGGCCATGCTCGGCCTTGTCCGCCTCTTCCGTTCATCCGCCTATGTCATGCCATGCTATGTCCGCACCAGCCGCGCCACCTGCCCGGTTAATACCGGCCATGCAAGCTTCCCGTCGAGACACCACCGCGCCATGCCCGGGCTTGTCCGCGCACCAATGCCGGGCATGCCCGGCCAATGCCATGCCATCCGCGCGCCTCACCGAGCCACCACGAGCCATTGCCGCGCCATGCCGAGTTACAACTATGCCATCGCCTAATGCTTTGATCTTTTCAAGTCTTGATAAAATTCAACTTGAAACTATCAAAATCATTGAAGAGAGTAGAGTTATCGAGGACCTGTTGAAGGAATATACCCAAAATTCCTTCACCCTCGAAGAATAACCTTCTTTAAGGCAGTCTAGCTAAAGACCTTAAAGAAAGGCGCTTATTGGGAGGCAACCCAATATTATTTTTACTAACCCATAATATTTTTCTTTGTTTTATTTTTCTTTTCTTTTTTAGGATTTTCCATACCAAAGGAGAAAAAGGAGTTTTTCATCAATATGAAGAATTCCAATTGGAGCTTATGCTTGGACAATAGAGAAGATTTCTTTAACCCTATCTTTTTCTTGCAATGTTTTGATTGATTTTTCTTTGATATGCGATTCATTTAGATATAGATATAGGTTAATTAGGATTTAAAAGATGCATACATATTTTTGCTATGATTTTCCACGCTTGTTTATACATTGAGGACAATGTATCTTTTAAGTGTGGGGGAGTGAGTCTATATGCATAAAATTGGTTAAATTGGAATAATTTTTTCGAAAATTTTGACAAAATTTTGATTTTATATGCTTATATTGATCGATTGATTTGATTGTTGATTGATGATATCTTAGAATTCTTAAGAATGATTGATTCATTGATTTATCTATAGTATGATATCTTATTTCTTAGATTAGGTATAATTGAAGTTTGTGATATGAGCTTATTGCTTATTATTTCTATGATTGCCTATTTTTAGAACTCATGTTTAATTTTTATTGAAGCTACACTTATGAAAGTATTTTATGAATATGTCAAAAATAAGTGTGGGGGACTATCTATATTAGAAGGGTAGTTTAAAAAAAAATCTTTTTCATAAAAAGAGTGTTTTTCATGCAAGAGGAGAAGAGATATCTTTTGCCTTAAAAAAAAATCCATTGTTGTCACTCTTCTCTTTAAACAAAAGGAGTTAGTAACCCTTGGGAAGAGGATAAGAGGCATGGATCGGCAAAAGTATTGTCCCTCTAGAGTGCTAGTAGCCTCACAAAAATAAAATAAAGGGCATTAGTAACCCCTAAGAATGAACACTTTGAGGTTAGTAACCTCACTTTTCTAAGTAATTACCCTTTGAAAATCATTATAACCCATGCGAAATTTTTGATTTGTATTCATGATATGCAATTGTTTGAGTAGTGGAGATAAAGGTGAAGACATAAACTTATAGAAAGAAGTAGTTATAGGTATAATAAATGATGAGTGATTAGAGCTACTTTGATTATGGTTGCTTAAGAATGAGGATGCTTGCTATATCTTGATCTATTGAATTGGATACTCTTAATATTCTATGTTATTCTGATTTCATAAATTGAATTGATCCTTGATATATGTATGTGATTCAAAGTTTTTCAAAGATTTGAACTAGACTCACAATCTTAAATCTTAATTTTTGTTTGTCTACACTAGTTTGCTAGAGACTAGCAAAGATTTAGTGTGGGGGAAATTATGATCGAGCTCAAATTATGCATGTTTTTATAGCTATTTTTATATACTTTTTGCTATTTTTATTTGTGTTTTTACCTTATTTTGTTAGTATTTGTGTTTTTAGGTCCTGAAGACAAGAAAAGTGAAAACTTATTGTTTTTCACTCTTTTTGGAGCTATTTTGGAGACTTTTTTACTCAACTATGGATTTAGCCATTTGGAATGAAGATTTGAAGATGCGAAGTTCGTAATTGAAGATATTTTGAAGATTTGAAGAATTAATTCAAGAAGCAAAATTGAAGATTTGGAGCTTTATTTGCAAAGGATTGAAGACAAGCCTAGAAGAAGCCCTGAAGTTGAGGATTTTTGGATTATTTATATGGGAATATACTCAGCCTATATAAACCTATAATTGGAGTTAAAATCCCAATTAATAGGCCCCATATCCAAAATAATATCCAAATCCCGCAATAATCCCGTAGATTTGCGATATTAGCCCGGTTTCAGCGCAGTCTTCGTAGAAAAGCCATAACTTTCTGCTCAGATGTCCGTTTTAAGCCCATGAGTAGCCGTTGGAAAGCTAACTCCGAGCTGTACAATTTTATTTTGAAATACAAAGCCCAGATCTGCCATCTTCAAGCCCGAAATTCAAGTCGAAGTTGCTGCTCAATTCCAGAAAATTCCAGAAAATTCTATAGTCCTCATCTAACTTGGAGACTACTCTAGGATGACACCTAATCCAACTTGGAGACCAAGAAAAGGCTAAACCGTCCTACCCTATTTTTCCACTATAAATAGCCACCGCCTGTATCACAAATCACATACTACACAATTAATCTCTCATATAGTTTTATTCTCTTTTCTACCTTTCTTTAGTTTTTAGGTTTTTCTCTAATTTTAGAAGGGGGAGAAGTCGACACCCTCTCTAGCCATAGAGGGGTGCGACGTCCCTAGGGTTTTCAAAGGGGAGATTCCGCCTCTCCCCGTCCTGTAAGTATTCTTATGCCTCTCATGGATTTTCCTAAATCCACGAGTAGCTAAATCTTTAATACTTCTGATCCTTTGGTGATTTCAATCAATTGATTATGGTGACATTTCTATACTTATAATTTTGTGTTAAGTTCTAGATGATAGTAGTCAAAACCCTGTTTTAATTTTATGATTCTGAATCTTATTTGAGTTATGTGGCCACTAACGATGTAAGAGGAAGGTCTATAGCTAGATCAGGCTTAGAATTAATCACTCAAGTTTGATTGTATGTAGCAAATTAGGTTTGTCTGATCGCTGCTTAATGGGTGTATGTCTACCGGAGGGCGAGAAATTTCTCTTCGTATGGTTCTACTTGTAGGCATGTGTGTAAAATTAACTGTTCTTAATGCTTTGTTCTCAAGTGATCTTTAAGCCCTAAGAATGTAATCGATCGCTGAAGGAATAGTAGGGATAACTGCAGCTTTGATCGGCCTCTTATCTAAAATACATGTTGGGAAACCTATATCAGTTGTCAGTCAAGAATAAGATGCGAAATTCACCTTTTAAATCGAGGATCCTTAGTTAATTTGATTGAATGATACCACTGGTGAAGAAGTATGCTTTATAATTATTGTTTGCTTTATTAATTTGCTTTAGATTTTAGATTTAGATTTAGATTTAGATTTAGATTTAGATTTGGTTTGCTTTGATTTTTAGTTTAATTGTTTTCTTCATAATTGTTATTTTTACAATCCGCTGTTTTTCTGTTTGATTTTTGGAAAAAATCTTTCTATCTTTTAATTGTTCATCACATAAACCTTCTCTGTGGGATTCGACCCCTACTTGCCCTAGCTATTCTAGTTAGTTATTTGTGGGGATTATTTTTATGGTCATAGACGACACGATCACTAAGGATGTAAAAATGATGACAAACTATTCTTGGCCTTGCAACACGAAATGTGAACAAGTAAAACGAAACTTCTTTTTTTTTTTGTAATTTTTATGTGGTGGATGTAAAGGATAAAATAGAAGCTTATTTTCTTTTGTGATGTTCCAATTTGGTGCTTTATAAACAAAAGTGCAAAAAATGTATTTATTTAGTAACATGGAATAAATTGGGTGACCCTCAACCGTTAAAAGCCGAAAATCAAGTCCAAGTGCAAAATGCCACAAAGCTAAAATGCCAAATACAAGTCCAAGATCAACCTAATAAGCAAATGTGCTAAGCCTACTACCGACAGTCCAATCAAGAGAGGACTCGATCCAAGTGCTTATCTCCTCTATTATGCAATGCCAAAATATGATATGATATTGTAATATAGAACTAAAATGAAAAATCTTTTTGAGTTTTTGAATCTTGAATGCTGATGATAACTAAATACCAAATTGAAAAAGGTTACTAATTAAGTATCTTACTAAAATGCTGAAATGAAATATCAATTAAGAGAATGATAAAAATGCCCCCTAAATGCAAAATTGAGAAATAAACAACCTAAATTAAAGGATATAAACCAAAAATGTGTGTCTACAGCTGTCCTTCTTTGTGCGCTTTCTAACTATCTGAAAGTGTGCAAATAAGCAGTTTGCACACTTTCTGAGAGTTGGGAAGCGCACAAAGACGTAGACACCCGCTTTATTGCTGTATTCGATGTTTTCTCCTAAATTTCTAAGTGGATCGTCTACCGATCCAGCTTCTTCGAATTGTCTTCCGATTCCATCTTAAAAGGATCGTCTTCCAAATCAACTTCCCCCAACTGTCTTCCAATTAAATCTTAAAAGGACCGTCTTCCGCCTATCCTCCGAACTGTCTTCCGATTCATTCTTAAAAGGACCGTCTTCCGCTTATCCTTTGAACTGTCTTCCAATTTAATCTTAAAAGAACCGTCTTCCGCTTATCCTTTGAACTGTCTTCCAATTCAATCTTAAAAGGGTCGTCTTCCGCTTATCCTTCGAATTGTCTTCCAATTCATTCTTAAAAGGACCGTCTTCCGCTTATCCTTTGAACTGTCTTCCAATTCAATCTTAAAAGGACCGTCTTCCGCTTATCTTTTGAACTGACTTCCAATTCATTCATAAAAGGACCGTTTTCCGCTTAACCTTTGAACTGTCTTCCAATTCAATCTTAAAAGGACCGTCTTCCGCTTATCCTTTAAACTGTCTTCCAATTCAATCGTAAAAGGACCGTCTTCCGCTTATCCTTTAAACTGTCTTCCAATTCGATTTTAAAAGGACTGTCTTCCACTTATCCTTCAAACTGTCTTCCAATTCCATTCTTTAGAAAATCGTCTTCCGATCAACTTGAAATTTGAGAAAATTGTCTTCCAGCACATTTGAAGAGATTGTCTTCCAATCAAATTCTAATTCTGAAAATCTCCAAAAGAACCGTCTTCTGATTGACTTCTAAAAATCTCTTTCTTGGAAACCGTCTCCTGGTCGAATTCTGAACAAGATCGTCTTCTGATCAACCTCTAAAAATTCTTTGACAGACCATCTTCCGATGAACTTCTTTATCGAGATCATCTTCGGATCAAACTTCGTAAAACCTTTTCTTAGAAATTGTCTTCCAGAGAATTTCTTAATGAGATCGTTTTCCAATCAACTTTTGAAACTTCCTTCTAAGGAAACATCTTCTGGTGTATTTCTTGACAAGATCCTCTCCCGATCCACTTCTGAAAACTCTTTGAGAAACCATCTTCTGGTGTACTTTTAAACAAGATCATCTTCCGATCAATCTTTTGAAAACTCTTTGAGAGGCCATCTTCTGGTGTATTTCCTGACAAGATCGTCTTCCGATCAACTTCTAAAAACTCTTTGAGAGACCATCTTCTGGTGTACTTCTTAACAAGATCGTTTTCCAATCAACTTCTGAAAACTCTTTGAGAGACCATCTTCTGGTGTACTTTTAAACAAGATCATCTTCCGATCAATCTTCTGAAAACTCTTTGAGAGACCATCTTCTGGTGTATTTCTTGACAAGATCGTCTTCCGATCAACTTCTGAAAACACTTTGAGAGACCATCTTCTAGTGTACTTCTTAACAAGATCGTCTTCCGATCAACTTCTGAAAACTCTTTGAGATACCATCTTCTGGTGTACTTCTTAACAAAATTGTCTTCCGATTGACTCTTAAAATTTTTTTTAGAGAAACCGTCTTCTGGTGTACTTCTAAAGAATTTCTAAGAAACCATTTTCTGGATCATCTTTGATTATCTTTTGAACATTACTTCTGAGAAAAATATACTTCTGGTCTATTTTGAGAAGATCGTCCTCCGAACAAGCCCTTAAAAATCTCCCCTCATTGCCTCATCCTCTTATTAATCTCCCATCACTCATCTTGACACCTTTGCCCAATCTACTAACTCTTTCTCATTATCTAAGCTCTTGCCCTAATGAAATCTTCTGAGAAAATCACCTTTGATTATCCGACATCTCTTTTGAGGTTGATCTTTTTGAACTTCGAGCCATCATCTTCTGATGAATTCCTTTTGCCAGGTTCCTTCTTAATCCCTTTTGAGACCTTCCCGTGAAAGTCGTCTTTGACCTCTTTTTTGAAGTCTTTATGAGAAGTCTACTTCTGATCATTGTCTCTTCCTCTTAATTTTGATCTGTTTGAATTTCTTATGGCTTCTCTTTTTTGTTTGAATGCTTTCTCTTGTCCTTGTCATGCTTAGTCCACTCCTTGGATCAACCTCCTTCACCCATTCCTGGCTCTGTCTCTTTCCTCTTTTTTTTTCCTTCTTTTCTTGAACTTTCTTTCGTTTTCTTTCAACCCATTTTCTGCCCCAACTTGTCTGACATGGGGGTCTACAAAGCTGCAATTTCCAGTGTCCTCAACTATTAGGATCTTAACTTCTGTCTTGATCTTCGGTGCCTCGAGCGTCTTCTTCTTTAGGATCCCGACTTCTTCCGTCTCCTGACATGTGTTGTTTGATCATCTTTTCTTTCTATGACTTTGACTTCTTCCCTTGCGAGTTCCTATCATGAATGATGATGGGATGTTCTAATGTGTGCAAGTATGCGTAAATTCATGTTGGCTTCCCTTTCTTTACCTTGTGCCCTTTGACGAGTTTCCTTGCTTTGGATCTGCCATGACTGACCGGGATTTAAAGGATTCCATTGCCCCCTCATTCCAACGATCAATTTCTTTATCTTCCCGCACAAACTTATCAGAAGTCAGAATTTGAAATATGATGAACATGTGGCTTAAACTTCTTGAAACATGTCATGATTGCAATATGATTTCATAAGACAATGCCCATTTGCCCTTGACAACATCTTATCCTTTTGCCAGACATGCACCCCACATGTTGACCCATTTTCGAAACTGGAGACCACCACTTGTAAGACTTTCTCGTTTGACATCCCTGACTTAACCTTCATCATAAGCTCACAAATGGAATGAAAATCTTTGGCAAGATTCATTTTCAAAACATGCACAATTTATCATTTGTCTAAAAAATGGTTTTTATCAACACTGGTATTGAAAGAAGTATGGTTCGAAAGGATTGAATGGCAATTGTCAAAAAGATTTATTTTGGTGTGTTGGCTTCACTTGACAAGGCTAAAATGCTTGATGACATCGTCCACTCTCGAGTCAATGCTTATTACTTGCGAAAGAGGTCATGTTTTCTTTGACTGTTTTGGAGGCTCCAAGAATTCCCATCCTTGCTCTAGACTGCCCTCTGTGGGTTTTCACCCTAGAGCTGTATCCTTCTTTTTTGATTTTATTTGATTTTTTTTTAAAACCTCACCCATGCACTTGCATTTGAAAAACTTTTTGAAAACAATTTTCTCTAAAATCCTTTTTTGAGAAAAAACACTTTTTCTTTTGCAAAATAATAATTTATTTTAGAAACAATCCCTTCATCTTCAGTATCCTGACCTGATCAAAGATAGACTTTATTAGGCACGTAATGTGGAATTGGTTTAGGGGTGCCAAGAAAGGATAAAAGGCTCAAAAATGTGTTTGTGGGTGTTTGATTCAAGGATCACTTTCTTTGTTGCGAAGGATGGTACCGAACTTGATCTTCCATTTTTCAGCTTTCAACTTCTTCGTTTTTCCTTTTGCTTTTTCAATTTTTTCAATTTTCAACTTTTTTGCTTTTCATTCACTTTTAATTTTAACTTTGATTTGAATTACTTAATGAAGTGAACTGAATGCTTCTTTATGAACTGAACTCATTACTGTTGGAATTCCCCATTGTAGACTTTGACTGCGAACCCGTTCTTTTGAGGCTGATCCTTTTTCGTCTTTGCCCCCCAGTGTGGAGGGTGATCCTTGATCAGGGTTGAATCGAAAGAAAATCCATAAGGCTCAAAGGGGACAACTATGGATAATTTTCAGCAAGGGAAAGTAATAAGAAAGAAGGCGATTTATCATTTCAGATCTGGATATTTTGATGAAGGACGACCCTTAGAAAAACCCAAAACCTTTTGAAAACTCATTTTTGAAAACCTTTTCTTGAAAACAATTTTTGAAAAATGTCTCTTATTTTCTACTATCGTGAAAATCTGTGCAAGCACATGACGTTGCAATCCTTTTTATTCTCTTTTTGCGACCTCTTTCTTTTTAGGCCCAGTTTTTTTCTTTTTCATTGATGGGAATTTGATGATTGATGTCTTCTGCCTCATTGTCTCGTTTAACGTCCTTATTGATAAAGATGAGCATTTCATTGTTATGTTAAATGTTGCCTCCCACTAATCACAAGGGTGATAAAGGTGCCTCGACAATTGAAGTGGTTTGAAAGGTGTTATGTAAGTGAGCTTATTTGATTTCTGAACCAATTTGTCATCCAAGGCCCTGAAAGTGATTTGAATTTGACCTTTTAAGCAATTTCCTCTGTGACATGAAGAGATCCCGATATGTGTTAAAAAAGTATGGAATTTCAGGTTCAAATTGGTTCCCAGAGACTGAGTCTTTTTGGGATATGAGAATTTTAGGTTCAGGCAAAGTGTTGACACAAACCGAAATACCTTTTGTTCATTCGCAACCTTTTATTGAAAAGAATTTTTCCATAATTTCATACTTGAGAACCTTATTCCTTTGGTCATCGCCCGGACGAAGATTTTTGTCCCTTGCCTAGTACTTTTGAGAACTGTCTCTAAGTGGTGATCACATGACTCTGCAAGTTTTACTCTTTTTTAAACAACGAAACTTTGTTTCCTTAAGTCACTTAATGAAAGTGCAACAATTCTAACCACTATCAACAAAATGCAATCCTACATGTTAAAGATTCAAAATACAATTATTTAAACCCAAATGCTATGCTGATGTCATGCATGCGTAAGATATGCTCCAAAGTTTCAAAAATTCCCCCTCTGGTGGGCTTCCGCTGCCCCTTTGTGACTGAGCTGTGTGACCATCTATTACTCGAGAAACTACTCAAGATACCCCTTCTGGTGTTATCCTCAACTTTTCGCCATGAGATCCCGGAGTCTTCTATTGATTGGCCATTTGTTTGAGCGAGAGCGACTTCACTGGCATGGATTGACTTCTTTCGAAGTATCTGAGGAAGGAAGGTCTTTGACCTCGTTTTGTATCTGATCGAGCTCAAATTATGCATGTTTTTATAGCTATTTTTATATAATTTTTGCTATTTTTATATGTGTTTTTACCCTATTTTGTTAGTATTTGTGTTTTTAGGTCCTGAAGACAAGAAAAGTGAAAACTTATTGTTTTTCACTCTTTTTGGAGCTATTTTGGAGACTTTTTACTCAACTATGGATTTAGCCATTTGGAATGAAGATTTGAAGATGCGAAGTTCGTAATTGAAGATATTTTGAAGATTTGAAGAATTAATTCAAGAAGCAAAATTGAAGATTTGGAGCTTTAATTGCAAAGGATTGAAGACAAGCCCAGAAGAAGCCCTGAAGTTGAGGATTTTTTGATTATTTATTTGGGAATATACTCAGCCCATATAAACCTATAATTGGAATTAAAATCCCAATTAATAGGCCCCATATCCAAAATAATATCCAAATCCCGCAATAATCCCGTAGATTTGCGATATTAGCCCGGTTTCAGCATAGTCTTCGTAGAAAGGCCGTAACTTTCTGCTCAGATGTCCGTTTTAAGCCTATGAGTAGCCGTTGGAAAGCTAACTCCGAGCTCTACAACTTTATTTCGAAGTGCAAAGCCCAGATCTGCCATCTTCAAGCCCGAAATTCAAGTCGAAGTTGCTGCCAAATTCCAGAAAATTCCAGAAAATTCTAGAGTCCTCATCTAACTTGGAGTCTACTCTAGGATGACACCTAATCCTACTTGGAGACCAAGAGAAGGCTAAACCGTCCTACCCTATTCCTCTAGTATAAATAGCTACCTCCTCTATCACAAATCACACAATTAATCGCTCATATAGTTTTATTCTTTTTCTACCTTTCTTTAGTTTTTAGGTTTTTCTCTAGTTTTAGAAGAGGGAGAAGTCGACACCCTCTCTAGCCATAGAGGGGTGCGACATCCCTAGGGTTTCAAGGGGGAGAAATTGTTCCTCCCCAGTCCTGTAAGTATTCTTATGCCTCTCATGGATTTTCCTAAATCCATGAGTAGCTAAATCCTTAATACTTCTGATCCTTTGGTGATTTCAATCAATTGATTATGGTTAGATTTCTATACTTATAATTTTTTGTTAAGTTCTTGATGATAGTAGTCAAAACCCTGTTTTAATTTTATGATTCTGAATCTTATTTGAGTTATGTGGTCACTAACGATGTAAGAGGAAGGTCTATAGCTAGATCAAGCTTAGAATTGACCACTCAAGGTTGATTGTTTGTAGCGCATCAGGTTTGTTTAATCGCAGCCTGATGGGTGTTTGTGTACTGGAGGGCGAGAAATTTCTCTTCGTATGGTTCTACTTGTAGGCATGTGTGTAAAATTAACTGTTCTTAATGCTTTGTTCTCAAGTGATCTTTAAGCCCTAAGAAAGTAATCGATCACTGAAGGAATAATAGGGATAACTGCAGCTTTGATCGGCCTTTTATCTAAAATACATGTTGGGAAACCTATATCAGTTGTCAGTCAAGAATAAGATGCGAAATTCACTTTTTAAATCTAGGATCCATAGTTAATTTGATTGAATGATACCACTGGTGAAGAAGTATGCTTTATAATTATTGTTTGCTTTATTAATTTGCTTTATTAATTTGCTTTAGATTTAGATTTAGAATTGCTTTGCTTTAATTTTTAGTTTAATGATTTTCTTTATAATTGTTATTTACAATCCCCTGTTTTCTGTTTGATTTTTGGAAAAGATCTTTCTATCTTTTAATTGTTCATCACATAAACCTTCTCTGTGGGATTCGACCCCTACTTGCCCTAGTTATTCTAGTTAGTTATTTGTAAGGATTATTTTTATGGTCGTAGACGACACGATCAAAATCCAATGGGGTTAAAGGATTAAAGCCATACACAGTTTCAAAAGGTGAATATCCAGTGGCGCTATGTATGCTTCTATTATATGCAAATTCGACATGAGGTAGACAATCCTCCCAAGTTCTTAAGTTCTTTTTAATTAAAGCCCTAAGCAAAGTAGACAAAGTCCTATTAACTACCTCGGTTTGACCATCGGTTTGAGGATGACAAGTAGTAGAAAATAACAACTTAGTACCTAACTTAGCCCATAAAGTTCTCCAAAAGTGACTTAAGAACTTAGCATCTCTATCACTTACAATCGTTCTAGGCATTCCATGTAGTCTAACGATTTCCTTAAAGAACAAATTAGCTACATTAATGGCATCATCCGTTTTAGTACATGCAATAAAGTGAGCCATTTTAGAAAACCTATCAACAACCACAAAGATAGAATCTTTACCTCTCCTAGAACGAGGTAAACCTAACACAAAGTCCATGCTAATATGAGTCCATGTTTCATGAGGAATAGGCAAAGGAGTATACAATCCATGCGGTTTAGATGTAGATTTAGCTTGCAAACAAGCAATGCAACTAGCAACATACTTTCCTACATCATGTCGCATCTTAGGCCAAAAGTAGTGTTCATGCAATATGTCATAAGTTCTAACAACTCCAAAGTGACCCATTAATCCCCCTTCATGCGACTCCCTCAAGAGCTAATGCGCAAAGAACAAGAAGGCACACACAATCTAGATTCCTTAAACAAAAATCCATCATGCTTATAATACTTTCCAAATCTAGAATTTTCACATGCTTTAAATATTTCACTAAAGTAAACATCACTAGCATATAATTCCTTAATATACTCAAAACCAAGAAACTTAGAATCAAACATGGAAAGTAAGACATACCTCCTTGATAAAGCATCGGCTACCACATTCTCCATACCTTGTTTGTATCGCACAACATAAGGAAAGCTCTCGATGAACTCACTCCACTTAGCATGCCTCTTGTTTAGCTTTTCTTGGCCTCTTAAACACTTCAAGCTCTCATGATCCTTATGAATCACGAATTCCTTAGGCCAAAGGTAGTGTTGCCAAGTTTGCAACGCCCTCACAAGAGCATACAACTCTTTGTCATAGGTTGGATAATTCAATGCAGCCCCATTCAATTTCTCACTAAAGTATGCGACGGGCTTCCCACCTTACATTAAAACAGCTCCAATTCCAACCCATGATGCATCACATTCAATCTCAAAAGTATTGTCAAAGTTAGGTAAAACAAGCAAAGGAGCATTAGTTAGTTTATCCTTCAATGTCTCAAATGCTTCTTGTTGTTCATCTCCCCACTTGAATGGTGCATTCTTCTTCATAACACTTGTAATAGGGGCGGCTAAGGTGCTAAAGTCCTTAACAAACCTCCTATAGAATCCGGCTAGTCCATGAAAAGATCTCACTTGTCCAACGTTGGTGGGTGTTGGCCAATCTTTGATTGCTTTGATGTTTTCCTCATCAACCTCTATACCTTGCGATGAAACCACAAAACCAAGAAAAACAAGCTTGTTTGTGCAAAAGGTGCACTTCTTAAGGTTAGCATATAATTTCTCAACCATAAGTACATCTAACACACATCTTAAATGCCTAACATGCTCATCTAGGTTTTGGCTATACACAAGTATATCATCAAAATAAACAACAACAAACTTGCCAATAAAAGCTCTTAAAACATGATTCATTAATCGCATGAATGTAATAGGTGCATTAGTCAATCCAAAAGGCATAACTAACCATTCATACAACCCTAATTTAGTTTTAAAGGCAGTTTTCCATTCATCGCCCTCTTTCATGAGAATTTGATGATAGCCACTCTTAAGATCAATCTTAGAAAATAGCAAACACCATGCAATTCATCAAGCATATCATCTAATCTAGGAATAGGGTGACGATACTTTACCGTATGTTGTTTATTGCCCTACAATCCATACACATTCTCCAAGTTCCATCTTTCTTAAGGACAAGCAACACAGGAACGGCACATGGAGAAAGGCTTTCACGCACAAAACCTCTTTGAAGTAGCTCACCAACTTGCTTCTCCAATTCCTTTGTTTCTTCAGGGTTTGTTCTATAAGCTGGTTTATTAGGTATTTGCGCTCCAGGGACGAAGTCAA
>AWWV01011347.1:0-14593 GCA_001974805.1 Corchorus capsularis
CCTACTTGGAGACCAAGAAAAGGCTAAACCGTCCTACCCTATTTCTGCACTATAAATAGCCACCTCCTGTAACACATATACACTTACACTTACACACATACTTTTACACATAACAAATTTTAATAATTCTCTTTTTCTACCTTTCTTTAGTTTTTAGGTTTTTCTCTAGTTTTAGAAGAGGGAGAAGTCGACACCCTCTCTAGCCATAGAGGGGTGCGACGTCCCTAGGGTTTAAAGGAGGAGAAATAGTTCCTCCCCAGTCCTGTAAGTATTCTTATGCCTCTCATGGAATTTTCTTAAATCCATGAGTAGCTAAATCCTTAATACTTCTGATCCTTTGATGATTTCAATCAATTGATTATGGTGAGATTTCTATACTTATAATTTTATGTTAAGTTCTAGATGATAGTAGTCAAAACCCTGTTTTAATTTTATGATTCTGAATCTTATTTGAGTTATGTGGCCACTAACGATGTAAGACGAAGGTCTATAGCTAGATCAGGCTTAGAATTAATCACTCAAGTTTGATTGTATGTAGCAAATTAGGTTTGTTTGATCGCTGCTTAATGGGTGTTTGTCTATCGGAGGGCGAGAAATTTCTCTTCGTATGGTTCTACTTGTAGGCATGTGTGTAAAATTAACTGTTCTTAATGCTTTGTTCTCAAGTGATCTTTAAGCCCTAAAAAAGTAATCGATCGCTGAAGGAATAATATGGATAACTGCAGCTTTGATCGGCCTCTTATCTAAAATACATGTTGGGAAACCTATATCAGTTGTCAGTCAAGAATAAGATGCGAAATTCACCTTTTAAATCGAGGATCTATAGTTAATTTGATTGAATGATACCACTGGTGAAGAAGTATGCTTTATAATTATTGTTTGCTTTATTAATTTGCTTTAGATTTTAGATTTAGATTTAGATTTAGATTTGCTTTTCTTTGATTTTTAGTTTAATTGTTTTCTTCATAATTGTTATTTTTACAATCCCCTGTTTTTCTGTTTGATTTTTGGAAAAGATCTTTCTATCTTTTAATTGTTCATCACATAAACCCTTTCTGTGAGATTCGACCCCTACTTGCCCTAGCTATTCTAGTTAGTTATTTGTGGGGATTATTTTTATGGTCATAGACGATACAATCATAAATTTTGGCGCCGTTGCCGGGGAAGGGAATTGAATTGAGAAAAAGTGAAGAGAGATTAGATCCAAAAATTAGTTTTTCGTTTTTGTTTTTCTGTTTTTTCTAAAAAAAAAAAAGAGTTTGCGTCGAAAAAAAAGTTTTTCGTTTTTTTCCGATTTTTCTAAAAAAAATTATTTTCCGTTTTTAAAATTAGGGTTTCCGATTTTTCTTTAAAAAAAATTAATTTTTATTTTTTGTTTCTGGTTTTAATTTTTTATTTAAGAACTGTTACTGCTAATTTTTCTTTTTAGTTTTGTTTGATTTTTCTAGGAAACTGCATGCCAAAGACAATAAGTAATAGTACTGAAGACTTAGAATTCAATCCTGAGCCTGAAAGAACACTATTTAAGAAGAAGAAGAAGACACAACGCCGATTACAAGAAGAGGAGTCATCCGATTCAAGTTCTCAACCAAGTTTTCCTAGATTTGCTGTTTCAACATCGTTAGAAGATATGGCTGAAGAAGAACAACCCAAAACTCTGAGAGAGTTAGCTGCACCAAACGTCAACACCAAACGCTTAGCCATTCAATACCCAAATACCACTGAAAACTTTGAAATTAAATCTGGATTTATTCAGATTTTACCCAAATTTCACGGTTTGCCTGGAGAAGATCCTCACCGACATCTTACTGATTTCCAGATTGCCTGCGCATCAACAAGTATTCAAGGTATTCCTGAAGATCAATTCATGTTAAGAACTTTTCCGTTCACTCTTATGGACCGAGCAAAAGATTGGTTGTACCTACTACCCACTGGTTCAATCACATCTTGGACGAGCCTTAAGAAGCTATTCTTGGAAAAGTACTTTCCTGCACACAAAGCATCAAGTATAAGGAAGGAGATTTGTGGAATTAAGCAACGCCATTGAGAAACAATGCATGAATATTGGGAACGTTTCAAAACACTTTGTGCAAGTTGCCCCAATCACCAAATCAATGAACAGTTGCTGATGCAGTACTTCTACGAAGGATTACTACCGTTTGACAGATCTTCTATCGATTCTGCAAGTGGAGGAGCCTTCATCGACAAAACTCCTGCCGAAGCTTGGTCTTTAGTGGAAAACATGGCAGCAAACACTCAACAATTTGGATCTCGAGAAGACTATTCAAGAGAAGGCCCTATAAGAAGAATTAATGAAGTTTCTACCTATTCCACCTCATTGGAGCAACAACTTCAAGAAACGAATCAGCAAATCGCTTTGCTCACTGATTTGTTCCATGCGAATTTTTCAAGTGTGCCAAGGGTTTGTGCGACTTTGGAGACAACAAGCAAGGAATCAATGCCGTGGGATTACAAGGAGCTTATCAAAGGAAGCCTGAACCTTATTGGAGACCTGAACAACCAAGTCAACAATATGGGAACCAAGGTAACTACCAAGGAAGGCCGAATTTTCAAAGACCTAATTTTCAAACTATACAAGCCATTGAGTTAGAACAAATCAAGGAAGCTATGGAGATGATGAGAAAGCAAATAAGCCAATTAGCTAGTGATTTGAGTGATCTCAAGACACAAGGTCAACAAAGGATTCCATCACAATCAAAGGTACCTCCTAAAGAGAATGTCAGTGCAATTTCTCTAAGGAGTGGAAAAGAGTTGCAAGACCCTTATCCAAACCTTGCCGCACATCAACAAGAAGAAGGAGAGCTGAACTACACCAAAGACAATTTACAAGAGTCTGCCGAAATCAAGATAGAAGATGAACCCAACAACAAAGGAGCTGCGCCGATTGAATTTGTTTATGTTATAAGTTCTAAGTTTGTTAAGAAAGGAGCCATTGAAGATTCTTCATCAACAAAGCCTGATCGGATTTCTAAAGGAAGACAAAGAATAATGGACATTCGACAACGCTACAACGAGACTTTCCACCAATTTTGGAGGAGATTCAAGCAGCTGTGTGCCGATTGCCCTGATCATGGATTCAAGGAAGAAATTTTAATCCAATTCTTCTATGGAGGATTGGGACTTAAAGATCGAGTTCTTGTTGATTCTTTCAGTGTTAAACCACTGCATGAAAGAACCCCGGAGAAAGCATTCAATGTTCTTGAAGAATTATCTCGGAGGACGAAATTTTCAACCTCCCATGAGAAGAAAGATCGAGCAAAAGAAACCAAGAAGGAGCTAGAAGTCAACAACAAAGAAGTTCAACCGCCCCTGAAGATCGATCAACCAAGCAATTCAACTAAGAAGCAATAGACCTTGAACATCGAGCTAAAGTTGCAAGCATTCTTCAACGTAAAGTGGAGAATTTTCCCCAATTTTGGCAAAGGTTTAAGAAGCTATGTGCTGCTCACCCTTATCATGGTTATGATCAATGAAGATTGGTTCAAATCTTCTACCAAGGATTAAGAGCTTCTGATAGACTATCTGTCGACACTCTTATCTATATTCCCCTGTTCGATCACAGCACTGCTAACATATACGAGATAATGCAGAATTTTGCCCAGATGATAACCAATACATCGAAGGAAACTGCTCAAGGACTCAGCCCGGTTAAGCCCGTGCCACACAAGCCAGTATGCCCAGCTGTAGCCCGGCCATTGACCTCACATGGCCAGCCAACACCGACCAAGGCATCCCAAGCTTGTGCGACATCGAGCCTTGCCGCGCCTAGCCCGGCCACACCCGAGCCACATGTCCGGAAGCCACCAGCATCTGCCGTGCCGCCTGCCCGGCTTAGCCAGGCCACTGCCGCGCCATCCGTGCCGCCTGCCCGGCCATGCTCGGCCTTGTCTGCCTCTTCCGCGCATCCGCCTATGTCATGCCATGCCATGTCCGCACCAGCTGCGCCACCTGCTCGGTTAATACCGGCCATGCAAGCTTCCCATCAAGACACCACCGCGTCATGCCCGGCCATGTCCGCGCACCATTCCCGGCCATGCCCGGCCAATGCCATGCCATCCGCGCGCCTCACCGAGCCACCACGAGCCATTGCCGCGCCATGCCGAGTTACAACTATGCCATCGCCTAATGCTTTGATCTTTTCAAGTCTTGATAAAATTCAACTTGAAACTATCAAAATCATTGAAGAGAGTAGAGTTATCGAGGACCTGTTGAAGGAATATACCCAAAATTCCTTCACCCTTGAAGAATAACCTTCTTTAAGGCAGTCTAGCCAAAGACCTTAAAGAAAGGCGCTTATTGGGAGGCAACCCAATATTATTTTTACTAACCCATAACATTTTTCTTTGTTTTATTTTTTCTTTTCTTTTTTAGGATTTTCCATACCAAAGGAGAAAAAGGAGTTTTTCATCGATATGAAGATAACTAATTGGAGCTTATGCTTGGAGAATAGAGAAGATTTCTTTAACCCTATCTTTTTCTTGCAATGCTTTGATTGATTTTTCTTTGATATGAATACATATAGATATAGGCTATATAGGTTAATTAGGATTAAAAGATGCATACATATTTTTGCTTTGATTTTCCACGCTTGTTCATACATTGAGGACAATGTATCTTTTAAGTGTGGGGGAGTGAGTCTATATGCATAAAATTGATAAAATTGGAATAATTTTTTCGAAAATTTTGACAAAATTTTGATTTTATATGCTTATATTGATCGATTGATTTGATTGTTGATTGATGATATCTTAGAATTCTTAAGAATGATTGATTCATTGATTTATCTATAGTATGATATCTTATTTCTTAGATTAGGTATAATTGAAGTTTGTGATATGAGCTTATTGCTTATTATTTCTATGATTGCCTATTTTTAGAACTCATGTTTAATTTTTATTGAAACTACACTTATGAGAGTATTTTATGAATATGTCCAAAAATAAGTCTGGGGGACTATCTATATTAGAAGGGTAGTTTAAAAAAATCTTTTTCATAAAAAGAGTGTTTTTCATGCAAGAGGAGAAGAGATATCTTTTGCCTTAAAAAAAAAATCCATTGTTCTCACTCTTCTCTTTAAACAAAAGGAGTTAGTAACCCTTGGAAAGAGGATAAGAGGCATGGATCGGCAAAAGTATTGTCCCTCTAGAGTGCTAGTAGCCTCACAAAAATAAAATAAAGGGCGTTAGTAACCCCTAAGCACGAACACTTTGAGGTTAGTAACCTCACTTTTCTAAAATAATTACCCTTTGAAAATCATTATAACCCATGCGAAATTCTTGATTTGTATTCATGATATGCAATTGTTTGAGTAGTGGAGATAAAGGTGAAGACATAAGCTTATAGAAAGAAGTAGTTATAGGTGTAATAAATGATACGTGATTAGAGCTACTTTGATTATGGTTACTTAAGAATGAGGATGATTGCTATATCTTGATCTATTGAATTGGATACTCTTAGTATTCTATGTTGTTCTGATTTCATAAATTGAATTGATCCTTGATATATGTATATGATTCAAAGTTTTTCAAAAGATTTGAAGAAAACTCACTATTTTAAATCTTAATTTTTGTTTGTTTACACTAGTTTGCTAGGGACTAGCAAAGATTTAGTGTTGGCGAAATTATGATCGAGTTCAAATTATGCATGTTTTTATAGCTATTTTTATATAATTTTTGCTATTTTTATATGTGTTTTTACCCTATTTTGTTAGCATTTGTGTTTTTAGGTCCTGAAGACAAGAAAAGTGAAAACTTATTGTTTTTCACTCTTTTTGGAGCTATTTTGGAGACTTTTTACTCAACTATGGATTTAACCATTTGGAATGAAGATTTGAAGATGCGAAGTTCGTAATCGAAGATATTTTGAAGATTTGAAGAATTAATTCAAGAAGCAAAATTGAAGATTTGGAGCTTTAATTGCAAATGATTGAAGACAAGCCCAGAAGAAGCCCTGAAATTGAGGATTTTTGGATTATTTATATGGGAATATACTCAGCCCATATAAACCTATAATTGGAATTAAAATCCCAATTAATAGGCCCCATATCCAAAATAATATCCAAATCCCGCAATAATCCCGTCGATTTGCGATATTAACCCGGTTTCAGCGCAGTCTTCGTAGAAAGACCATAACTTTCTGCTCAGATGTCCGTTTTAAGCCCATGAGTAGCCGTTGGAAAGCTAACTCCGAAATCTACAATTTTATTTTGAAGTGCAAAGCCCAGATCTGCCATCTTCAAGCCCGAAATTCAAGTCGAAGTCCCTGCTCAATTCTAGAAAATTCCAGAAAATTCTAGAGTCCTCATCTAACTTGAATTCTACTCTAGGATGACACCTAATCCAACTTGGAGACCAAGAAAAGGCTAAACCGTCCTACCCTATTTTTCCACTATAAATAGCCACCTCCTGTATCACAAATCACATACTACACAATTAATCTGTCATATAGTTTTATTCTCTTTTTCTACATTTCTTTAGTTTTTAGGTTTTTCTCTAGTTTTAGAAGAGGGAGAAGTCGACACCCTCTCTAGCCATAGAGGGGTGTGACGTCCCTAGGGTTTCAAGGGGGAGAAATCGTTCCTCCCCAGTCCTGTAAGTATTCTTATGCCTCTCATGGATTTTCTTAAATCCATGAGTAGCTAAATCCTTAATACTTCTGATCCTTTGGTGATTTCAATCAATTGATTATGGTGAGATTTCTATACTTATAATTTTGTGTTAAGTTCTAGATGATAATAGTCAAAACCCTATTTTAATTTTATGATTCTGAATCTTATTTGAGTTATGTGGCCACTAACGATGTAAGAGGAAGGTCTATAGCTAGATCAGGCTTAGAATTAATCACTCAAGTTTGATTGTATGTAGCAAATTAGGTTTGTTTGATCGCTGCTTAATGGGTGTTTGTCTACCGGAGGGCGAGAAATTTCTCTTCGTTTGGTTCTACTTGTAGGCATGTGTGTAAAATTAACTATTCTTAATGCTTTGTTCTCAAGTGATCTTTAAGCTCTAAGAAAGTAATCGATCGCTGAAGGAATAATAGGGATAACTGCAGCTTTGATCGGCCTCTTATCTAAAATACATGTTGGGAAACCTATATCAGTTGTCAGTCAAGAATAAGATGCGAAATTCACCTTTTAAATCGAGGATCCATAGCTAATTTGATTGAATGATACCACTGGTGAAGAAGTATGCTTTATAATTATTGTTTGCTTTATTAATTTGCTTTATTAATTTGCTTTATATTTTAGATTTAGATTTGCTTTGCTTTGATTTTTAGTTTAATTGTTTTCTTCATAATTGTTATTTTTACAATCCCCTGTTTTTCTGTTTGATTTTTGGAAAAGATCTTTCTATCTTTTAATTGTTCATCACATAAACCTTCTCTGTGGGATTCGACCCCTACTTGCCCTAGCTATTCTAGTTAGTTATTTGTGGGGATTATTTTTATGGTCATAGACGACACGATCAGTATCTCCAGTGTTTTCTGCGGACTTTACAATGTGTATTCTCGAATCACACATGCTTTCCTGATGATGTTAGATTCCAACAAAACCAACTAGAAAACAAGTAATATTTACAAGTGATCTACATGAAGAATCTATATGTATGAAATGCATCTAATAACAAGTACTAATGACGATGCATGATAGATGTGCCATATATACAAGTGATTGACTAATGCATAATGTATGCATGATCATATATACAAGTTGATGGCCTAACAACTCTACAACTCTGTAACTGTGCATGGAAATGCAAAATGCAAATGACGTGGCGTTCAAAGTCTCATACTGATGGATACATAGAAAAGATGAATGACATGGCAAACTATGATGATGAGCAGATGCATGAGCATGCATGATCGATTATGCTTTTGAAGATGTAAAATGCATATGGATGCACAATGCAACCTGCAAAACAAAAGAGTTATGTAGATGCGTCTGAACCTGAAAACAAAAACCAAAGAGTAGTCAGTAACTGAACATAAATATGAACAAGTAGCAGAGAATCGAAAAGAAAAATATGCCCCTTCTTTTTTGATCAAAATATTTTCGCTGAAAAACACTTAGACTGTGAGTTCTTTGGGGTAGGTTGGTCCTTTTACCGAGAGTATAAGAGTTTACTCTCTCTACGGTCCTCTTTTTTGAAAAAAACGAGAAGGGTAAGAGGTGTTCCTTATGTGTACCTAATACACTCCTCCTCATGGGTTTGGCTCTACCTAGGCAAGAAGCCGCTCCACTATATGCCAGGTGAAGCTTCACCTAAACAGGTTCCCAATTCAACCCCACTAGTACGCATCGTTGGGCTAGTAGAATTTCCTTGGGTGGAGGTTTTTCACACAACCTGTACGGGGACAAACGAGTCCCACGAAGGCTTGCTATTATACCTCCCAAAACTATGGGATGTCCGGGTCTGTAGGCGGTCTTATGCATGAATGCAAAGTAAAAGTGAAATGTGTGAAGGAACGACTTACCATTACCTAAAACTAAACCTGTCAGACCTAGTAACTAACCACAACAGAAAACAAGAGAAACAACACAAGATATGGGGTGAAGCAAATAAGAATATACACAAAAGCAATAAGAACGCAAAACAAAGATGCAAAGCAAATATTTTATTAAACCCTAAATCTTGTTTAGACTAAGTGATGCCTAACTCTCTAAATGTCCCCAGTGGAGTCGCCAAGCTGTCGCAACGTGCGGGTCCGGGGAACCGTACCGAAACGACTTGGAAAGGAGGTGTCGCCACTAATCTTTCTTGCCTAGGTGTGATTAGCCACCTATCCAAATTGCTAAGTCTAATATTAACCTAAGCCTGGCGAAGGTAATACTAACCCTAACACAGTCTTCTCAACCAGAGTCTATAGGTCCAGGAGTCGGTTACTCTCGGGGAAGGATTAGCACCCCCAAGACGCCCGTGAAACGACGGTACCTCTTGTCTAAACTAAATCTAACGGGTTTAACACTAAACAGTTGCTTTTATCTTGATTATTATCAAAAGGGGTTATAAAAGAAAAGAAAATCATTTTTTCAAACCCATGTCGAGAATTCGAAGAATATGATCGAACGATCGTCGATTAATTCTATTTTCGATTCTCTTTCACTGTCTGTTCTCTTGTTGATCTTTTTCACTTCGAAAAAGAAATTTTGAAAATGCTGTGATAAAACCTTTTATTTTTGTTATTAAAGTCTTTTACTTTGCTTTGAAAACTTCCATTTTAGTCTTCCTAAAAACGGCGAGAAAATCTTCTTTTCTTATCTTTGGAAAATCTTTTCCATCTTTTATTTATCTACTAATCTTCAAACTAAGTCTGATTTGAATTTGAAAACTTCTATTTAATCCTTGAAAACTCTTGATTACCAATTTTAATTTCTTTTGAAAACTGAATAAGAGAACATAATTGAGAAAAACATTTTTGCATACCCCATTTTATTACATCTTTTAATTTTCTGGTTTTTCCATTTTTTTCATTTTTCTTTTGTTTTTTTCTTTTTCTTTTCAAATTTTGACCTGAATATTAACTAATGCATGTATGAAATGATGAATGCAAGGTCCGGTTTTATTAGTTGATTAATAAAAGGACTTTACTTAAATTGACCTTCACGAACCTAGCCCAGCCCTCCAGGGATATTCGTGAAAGCCAATCAATCTCGGAGCGAAATCTCAAGAGATCGTGCTCTTGCACCTTTACCCGAGATCTGCATGTCGTAGTTAAAAACATCCCTTCATTAATCAAAATCCGTAATGGTGGCATGAAATGCAAACAATTATAATAAATTGAAAATAAACATGAATGCGGATGACTTAATCATGCTGGACTCTAACTAAATCTAATTTTTATTATTCTAAATCTAATTAACTCGATTATCTAGGAAATTAAAACTAATTCTAAATTAATTATGAAGTTGAACCATTAATCAAACTAAATCTTACATTCAGAGACTCAATTGAACTCACATAAAAAACCATAACCTAATTGTACTAAAAGCAGCTACCTACATGAGCACAGGAAAAACTTATAGTATTTATGTGAACTAAAAGCCAACAGAAAGGACCTAATTGCACCTAAATAGAAACTGAATTGGAAGAGGGTTTAAGATTAACCAAATTGGGTTGGGTTGCTATTTGAAACGACGCCATTTCATTTATTTTCCTCTCTTTTCTTTTTTTCTCTTCTTTCTTCTTCTTCTTCTCTCATTCCCCTAGCTTGTACCAAACCCTAGCCTTCCTCTATAATAACCAGCGCCGCCGATTCATTTCTCCTCCATCAATGCCTCCATCGTCGCTGACGTTACCGTCGTCGCCTCCATTGGCCCAAGCATCGCCGCCGTTTCCAATGGCACTCGTCGCCTCTAGCGACCCTCGCTTCTTCCCTTTTTTCCTCGAGTCTCCCTCTCTCTGTCCTCAAACAAACAGTCACCTCCTCCTCCTTTTGCCACCGTAAACCACCAGTACTAAACCCAGAAGCACCGTCAAAGAGCCCTCTTCTTCTCATTTCTTCCAATCTAACCACAAGAGCCTCAAACTCCTCACAAACCCACCTGAACCTAACTACCAGAAAGCCCAAAGTTCCAATTCCCGGCGGCTTCCGACGTAGCTTCACCAACTAGCTCTCCTCTTTCTAATCCGCCACCTAATTTCAAAAGAAAGCCCCTAAAGAGAAAATCCCCAAAATTTAGCGATGAACCCAAGTTTCCACTTTTGAGTGAGAAAGAGATTTGATAGAGGGTGAGAGAGAGAGAGAGAGAGAGTCTTGGGAATTTTAGTGTGTATTCGGTGAAGAAAAATGAAAGTTTTCGATGGAAGAGAGAGAGTCAAGTCTGTAGCTAGTTCAGAGAGTTGAAAGAGTCTTAAGAGAGAGATCCCCTCCTTTTGTGTAGCAACCAACTATGAAGATAAGATCCTTTCCCCCATTCTTTCGGTTAGCTGTAATTTTTAATTTCCCATTTTCTTTATTTTCCTTCTAACAAACTTTCTTGTCCATTTGCCCAGGTGACTCGGCTGAACTTGTTGAGATAAGATCAGAGAGAATTGATGTGTTGCATGGGGTGAGATGGCCACAGAGTGAGGTGGCTTTGTGAGGTAAATTCTTTCATTGTCTCTCTTGTAACTACTTGGGAAATTTGTTACTGTTGATCATTTTAATTCCCCGGATTGTATATTGGTAGTCTCACTTGCAACTGCTCTTGATACATGATGAAACGATGATGATCTTTTGCTGGCTTTTGTATGATGGTTAAAATTAAAACACTAAAGTGTTGACTCCATGTGTTTTTTATGATAACAAAACATTCTATTTAGTGTGACTAATCAAGCTATCTAGTGTGCAGTGTTTAATTAAGCAGTATACTTAATGTATGGGTATAGCCAAACCAATCCACATGAAGCTCATTAGCACAGAGGAAGCATACTATGATTAAAACCTTTATGGAAAGCTCAAGTCAAGAAGGATTGATGAACACTTAGCTCAGCACATCAAGGCAGAAGCAGAAGCTACAAGTTACTGTAGATAAGGTATTCAGCAGAAGGAAGTATTAGTGCCAACAATGTGGAAGATGAATTTAGTATGACTAATACCAGAAGCAAGGATAATGCCAATAATAAGGAGCATCACTTTAGTGGGACTACCAGTCATCAACAGCAAGCCAGATCTTGCCAACGTCAGATAAAGTCAACGAGAATGGCTATAATTCAAATGGATCTTTCAACGCCATAAATTGACAGATTTGAAGGATTTGGAATTGATGAAGAATATGATCGTTGGAAGCAAATCCAAGTATTTAAGGAAACAAATTGATAGATTTGAGGGATTTGCATTTAAGGTGAAAAAGACTATTGGAGACAGATTTAAGTATATAACGACTCAAGAAAATGGACAAATTAAGAAGAACAACAGCCAAGACGCACAACACTCAACTCTTTCATATTAACTTGGTTTTTGAAAGATCACTGAAAACTCTATTCTTTGTAAATCTTGCCAGAACTTACCTTGAACCTACTTAGTGTATCTAGATCATCTAGGATAACTCTACACACTCTTCAAACTATCTCTTTGATTGTAATTAGTGCGAGGTGCACTTGTTCTAAGCTTGGGGAAAGCTTAGGTTTTTTATCAGTGCGGGGAGCACTTGTTTGAGCTTGGGGAAAGTTCAGTGTTGTCAAGCTTGGGGAAAGCTTAGTTGCTGTAACGGCTTGGTGTACACCCGTTACTACATCGAATTAGTGGATTGGTTGAAATCCTTGGTGGGGAACCAAGGTGATACGCCCAAGGCTTATCATGAAGGGAATGATGCGCCAAGGACTTATTATGGACTTGAAGACAAGCATGGAGAGCATGGAAAGGATGTGCAAGGGCTGCAAGGAAGCATGGAGATGCATGAAGATCATGGAGATATTGATGATCATGTTCCAAGCACCAAAAGGATGCCATTCGATCCATTGAAGATGCCATTAGGTCCGATGACAAGAGCAAGAGCTAAGAGATTCAAGGATGCACTCACGGGCCTTGTTCGAACTCATCTTGAAGACTTGAAGACCATTGAAGTTCAATTGAAGAGCTTTGGTGATGATTTGGGAAAGAAATTACAATTGATATGAATTGATACGAATCTAGTTGTATTAGATTCAAATCTACCCTTTGAATATCCACCAAAGTCGACTTGAACTTCTTCAACTTCTAGATGTGTATGTCGATGACCTTCACAAGGCTATTCCTCCTCTTTCGTCGGCCTTAAGCTCTCAATTAGAACTGCAATTGAACTTTCATAATCACAAGATTCACAAACAATTAAGCAATCACAACCTAATTGCTTGCTAGGACTCTACAAGATTGAAGAACCCTAAGTTTGCTCAAACTAGAACAACGAAGCCAAATAATCGATATGGGTGTGTAAACCTCTCAGCATCCAATTTAGAATACTTGTTGGTCTCTCCATCATGATGAACTTTGTTTTCAAATTGCCAAGGTCGATCAAGTAGTACATGGCTTGCTTGCATGGGTAAGACATCACACAAAACATCTCCCTTGTACCTGCCCAAAGAAAGAGAAACTAAAACTTGTTTGTCAACACTAATTTTTTCTCTATCATTGAAACAACCTAAGCTATAGGGTTTAGGATGATTAGAAGTAGGTAGTTGTAACTCTTTCACCAAATAATCACTAACTATGTTTTTACAACTCTCTCCATCTATAATCACACTACTAGGCTTCCCATTCGCATACATCCTAGTGTGAAACAAACTCTCCCTTTGAACATCCCCTTTCACATAGGAACTCAAAGTTCTCCTATCAACCAAACTAATACACATGGTGCCAAGTTGTCTAAGTATTTGTTTTAACAAGGCAGCCGTCTTTACTTCTTGATTTTGCTCTTCTTGTCTATCTCCCATTGTGTCTACAAAAGAACAAAGATTAGTAGTAAAAATCATCACAAATGTGTGTGTGTTGTGCTCTCGTGTTTGCACTCAATTCCTATGGATTGGCGATCCACTACTCTCTTGATGATCTCACAAGATTATGCCTTTTACTAGCTTCAATAGGCCTAATAAGAGCAACTCCTAGAGAACTCCTTTCTTCTCGTGACCTACTTGAGGAACAAACAATTAGTAGCCAAAATTATTGTGAATCAAAGGAAAGTGATCTTAAACCAAACCAAACCACTTATGCAGGCTCCTTATGTCGAATTCCTTCTCCAAAGTTGCTGCACAAAAACTCAATTCAAGCACAAATAGAGCAATCAAATCGATTAGAGAAAACCCTAGTACCACTTGTCAAAAACCCTTGTACCACTTGATCCAATTTTGTATCACTTGTCTCCAATAGGGTTTGTAACCTGAAATTCTTCAAATCAAATCAAAATTCACAGCAAAAACAACCCAAGAATCTCAATTACACAATCAATTAGGGCTAATTGCAACAAATTGAATCAATTGCACAATGAAAACCCTAATTCCCAAAATTCCCAAACTAAAACCCTAGATGATGTCGAAAATCGATAACACCACATATTTTTTTGATTTTATTCAGTATTTTTCCCAGAAAGATCACACTAAAAGAAGTCTAGATCTCAAATGTCAAAGCTTTCCAAGCTCAAACAAATCCAGAACAAAAATCACAAGTTTCTGGTCGAAAATTTGTTTTAATTTTTTTTTAATTTTTTTGATATTTTTCGATATAACTACTAGTTATAAAGAACTAAAATCTGAAATTTCAAAGCAAACAGAGTTAAGATGAATCGGCTATGTATTTTTAAAGTTTCTGAATTTTTGGATTTTTCATGAAGGTGGTGCGATGAGTGTGTAGTTGAATTTTGATGGATGAAAACTTGATGAATCATGAATAGAAGGATAGATTTACCGATTGAAGATGACAACCTATGCTCTGATTACCAATTGATACGAATCTAGTTGTAATCGGTCTAAATCCACCTTAGAGACCCGCCTAAGATCAACTTGAATCACCAAACTTCTAGATGAGTATGTCGACAATCTTCACTAGATAAATCCTCCTTCGTTCGTCGGCCTTAGATCCTCAATTAGACCTGCAATTGAACTCTTAAGATCACAAGATTCAC